>CP137685.1:29399818-29452474 GCA_037976565.1 Mesocentrotus franciscanus | reverse complement strand
TGGCCTGGCCTGGCCTGGCCTGGCCTGGCCTCAGCCTGGCGGCCTGGCCTGGCCTGGCCTGGCCTGGCCTGGCCTGGCCTGGCCTGGCCTGGCCTGGCCTGGCCTGGCCTGGCCTGGCCTGGCCTGGCCTGGCCTGGCCTGGCCTGGCCTGGCCTGGCCTGGCCTGGCCTGGCCTGGCCTGGCCTGGCCTGGCCTGGCCTGGCCTGGCCTGGCCTGGCCTGGCCTGGCCTGGCCTGGCCTGGCCTGGCCTGGCCTGGCCTGGCCTGGCCTGGCCTGGCCTGGCCTGGCCTGGCCTGGCCTGGCCTGGCCTGGCCTGGCCTGGCCTGGCCTGGCCTGGCCTGGCCTGGCCTGGCCTGGCCTGGCCTGGCCTGGCCTGGCCTGGCCTGGCCTGGCCTGGCCTGGCCTGGCCTGGCCTGGCCTGGCCTGGCCTGGCCTGGCCTGGCCTGGCCTGGCCTGGCCTGGCCTGGCCTGGCCTGGCCTGGCCTGGCCTGGCCTGGCCTGGCCTGGCCTGGCCTGGCCTGGCCTGGCCTGGCCTGGCCTGGCCTGGCCTGGCCTGGCCTGGCCTGGCCTGGCCTGGCCTGGCCTGGCCTGGCCTGGCCTGGCCTGGCCTGGCCTGGCCTGGCCTGGCCTGGCCTGGCCTGGCCTGGCCTGGCCTGGCCTGGCCTGGCCTGGCCTGGCCTGGCCTGGCCTGGCCTGGCCTGGCCTGGCCTGGCCTGGCCTGGCCTGGCCTGGCCTGGCCTGGCCTGGCCTGGCCTGGCCTGGCCTGGCCTGGCCTGGCCTGGCCTGGCCTGGCCTGGCCTGGCCTGGCCTGGCCTGGCCTGGCCTGGCCTGGCCTGGCCTGGCCTGGCCTGGCCTGGCCTGGCCTGGCCTGGCCTGGCCTGGCCTGGCCTGGCCTGGCCTGGCCTGGCCTGGCCTGGCCTGGCCTGGCCTGGCCTGGCCTGGCCTGGCCTGGCCTGGCCTGGCCTGGCCTGGCCTGGCCTGGCCTGGCCTGGCCTGGCCTGGCCTGGCCTGGCCTGGCCTGGCCTGGCCTGGCCTGGCCTGGCCTGGCCTGGCCTGGCCTGGCCTGGCCTGGCCTGGCCTGGCCTGGCCTGGCCTGGCCTGGCCTGGCCTGGCCTGGCCTGGCCTGGCCTGGCCTGGCCTGGCCTGGCCTGGCCTGGCCTGGCCTGGCCTGGCCTGGCCTGGCCTGGCCTGGCCTGGCCTGGCCTGGCCTGGCCTGCCTGGCCTGGCCTGGCCTGGCCTGGCCTGGCCTGGCCTGGCCTGGCCTGGCCTGGCCTGGCCTGGCCTGGCCTGGCCTGGCCTGGCCTGGCCTGGCCTGGCCTGGCCTGGCCTGGCCTGGCCTGGCCTGGCCTGGCCTGGCCTGGCCTGGCCTGGCCTGGCCTGGCCTGGCCTGGCCTGGCCTGGCCTGGCCTGGCCTGGCCTGGCCTGGCCTGGCCTGGCCTGGCCTGGCCTGGCCTGGCCTGGCCTGGCCTGGCCTGGCCTGGCCTGGCCTGGCCTGGCCTGGCCTGGCCTGGCCTGGCCTGGCCTGGCCTGGCCTGGCCTGGCCTGGCCTGGCCTGGCCTGGCCTGGCCTGGCCTGGCCTGGCCTGGCCTGGCCTGGCCTGGCCTGGCCTGGCCTGGCCTGGCCTGGCCTGGCCTGGCCTGGCCTGGCCTGGCCTGGCCTGGCCTGGCCTGGCCTGGCCTGGCCTGGCCTGGCCTGGCCTGGCCTGGCCTGGCCTGGCCTGGCCTGGCCTGGCCTGGCCTGGCCTGGCCTGGCCTGGCCTGGCCTGGCCTGGCCTGGCCTGGCCTGGCCTGGCCTGGCCTGGCCTGGCCTGGCCTGGCCTGGCCTGGCCTGGCCTGGCCTGGCCTGGCCTGGCCTGGCCTGGCCTGGCCTGGCCTGGCCTGGCCTGGCCTGGCCTGGCCTGGCCTGGCCTGGCCTGGCCTGGCCTGGCCTGGCCTGGCCTGGCCTGGCCTGGCCTGGCCTGGCCTGGCCTGGCCTGGCCTGGCCTGGCCTGGCCTGGCCTGGCCTGGCCTGGCCTGGCCTGGCCTGGCCTGGCCTGGCCTGGCCTGGCCTGGCCTGGCCTGGCCTGGCCTGGCCTGGCCTGGCCTGGCCTGGCCTGGCCTGGCCTGGCCTGGCCTGGCCTGGCCTGGCCTGGCCTGGCCTGGCCTGGCCTGGCCTGGCCTGGCCTGGCCTGGCCTGGCCTGGCCTGGCCTGGCCTGGCCTGGCCTGGCCTGGCCTGGCCTGGCCTGGCCTGGCCTGGCCTGGCCTGGCCTGGCCTGGCCTGGCCTGGCCTGGCCTGGCCTGGCCTGGCCTGGCCTGGCCTGGCCTGGCCTGGCCTGGCCTGGCCTGGCCTGGCCTGGCCTGGCCTGGCCTGGCCTGGCCTGGCCTGGCCTGGCCTGGCCTGGCCTGGCCTGGCCTGGCCTGGCCTGGCCTGGCCTGGCCTGGCCTGGCCTGGCCTGGCCTGGCCTGGCCTGGCCTGGCCTGGCCTGGCCTGGCCTGGCCTGGCCTGGCCTGGCCTGGCCTGGCCTGGCCTGGCCTGGCCTGGCCTGGCCTGGCCTGGCCTGGCCTGGCCTGGCCTGGCCTGGCCTGGCCTGGCCTGGCCTGGCCTGGCCTGGCCTGGCCTGGCCTGGCCTGGCCTGGCCTGGCCTGGCCTGGCCTGGCCTGGCCTGGCCTGGCCTGGCCTGGCCTGGCCTGGCCTGGCCTGGCCTGGCCTGGCCTGGCCTGGCCTGGCCTGGCCTGGCCTAACCTGGCCTGGCCCTAGCCTGGCCTAACCTAACCGCCAAAACAAAGGTTCTTCACTAATTCCAAAATAACCATACCCCTTTTGCCTAACCTAACTCTAACCTAATCCGTCAGGCAAAACAAAATTATTCACTAATTCCAAAATAACCATACCCCTTTAACCTAACTCTAACTCTAACCCTAATCCGTCAGGCAAAACAAAGTTATTCACTAATTCCAAATGACCATACCCCTTTAACCTAACTCTAACCTAATCCTTCAAGCAAAACAAAGTTATTCACTAATTCCAAAATAACCATACCCCTTTAACCCTAACTCTAACTCTAACCCTAATCCGTCAGGCAAAACAAAAAGTTATTCACTAATTCCAAAACGACCATACCCCTTTAACCCTAACCTAACCTTAACCCGCCAAAACAAAGTTATTCACTAATTCCAAAATAACCATACCCTTTACCTAACCTAACTCTAACCCTAATCCGTCAGGCAAAACAAAAGTTATTCACTAATTCCAAAATGACCATACCCCTTTAACCCTAACCTAACTCTAACCCTAATCCGTCAGGCAAAACAAAGTTATTCACTAATTCCAAAATAACCATACCCCTTTAACCTAACTCTAACTCTAACCCTAATCCGTCAGGCAAAACAAAAGTTATTCACTAATTCCAAAACGACCACACCCTTTAACCCTAACTCTAACCCTAATCCTTCAAGTAAAACAAAAGTTATTCACTAATTCCAAATAACCATACCCTTTAACCCTAACCCTAACCTAACCTAACGACCACACCCCTTTAACCTAACCCTAACCTTAACCCGCAAAAATAAAGTTATTCACTAATTCCAAAATTACCATACCCTTTAACCCTAACTCTAACTCTAACCCTAATCCGTCAGGCAAAACAAAAGTTATTCACTAATTCTAAAATAACCATACCCCTTTAACCCTAACTCTAACTCTAACCCTAATCCGTCAGGCAAAACAAAAGTTATTCACTAATTCCAAAACGACCACACCCTTTAACCCTAACTCTAACCTAATCCGTCAAGTAAAACAAAATTTATTCACTAATTCCAAATAACCATACCCCTTTAACCCTAACCCTAATTCTAACCCTAATCCGTCAGGCAAAACAAAAGTTATTCACTAATTTAAAACGACCACACCCCTTTAACCCTAACCTAACCTTAACCCGCAAAAACAAAGTTATTCACTAATTCCAAAATAACCATACCCTTTAACCCTAACTCTAACTCTAACCCTAATCCGTCAGGCAAAACAAAAGTTATTCACTAATTCCAAAATAACCATACCCTTTAACCCTAACTCTAACTCTAACCCTAATCCGTCAGGCAAAACAAAAGTTATTCACTAATTCCAAAATAACCATACCCCTTTAACCCTAACTCTAACTCTAACCCTAATCCGTCAGGCAAAACAAAAGTTATTCACTAATTCCAAAATAACCATACCCTTTAACCCTAACCCTAACTCTAACCCTAATCCGTCAGGCAAAACAAAAGTTATTCACTAATTCCAAAACGACCACACCCTTTAACCCTAACCTAACCTTAACCCGCCAAAACAAAGTTATTCACTAATTCCAAAATAACCATACCCCTTTACCCTAACCCTAATTCTAACCCTAATCCGTCAGGCAAAACAAAAGTTATTCACTAATTCCAAAATTACCATACCCCTTTAACCCTAACTCTAACTCTAACCCTAATCCGTCAGGCAAAACAAAAGTTATTCACTAATTCTAAAATAACCATACCCCTTTTACCCTAACTCTAACTCTAACCCAAATCCGTCAGGCAAAACAAAAGTTATTCACTAATTCCAAAACGACCACACCCCTTTAACCCTAACTCTAACCCTAATCCTTCAAGTAAAACAAAAGTTATTCACTAATTCCAAATAACCATACCCCTTTAACCCTAACCCTAACCCTAACCCTAACGACCTCACCCCTTTAACCCTAACCCTAACCTTAACCCGCAAAAATAAAAGTTATTCACTAATTCCAAAATTACCATATCCCTTTAACCCTAACTATAACTCTAACCCTAATCCGTTAGGCAAAACAAAAGTTATTCACTAATTCTAAAATAACCATACCCCTTTAACCCTAACTCTAACTCTAACCCTAATCCGTCAGGCAAAACAAAAGTTATTCACTAATTCCAAAACGACCACACCCCTTAACCCTAACTCTAACCCTAATCCGTCAAGTAAAACAAAATTTATTCACTAATTCCAAATAACCATACCCCTTTAACCCTAACCCTAATTCTAACCCTAATCCGTCAGGCAAAACAAAAGTTATTCACTAATTTAAAAACGACCACACCCCTTTAACCCTAACCCTAACCTTAACCCGCAAAAACAAAAGTTATTCACTAATTCCAAAATAACCATACCCTTTAACCCTAACTCTAACTCTAACCTTAATCCGTCAGGCAAAACAAAAGTTATTCACTAATTCTAAAATAACCATACCCCTTTAACCTTAACTCTAACTCTAACCCTAATCCGTCAGGCAAAACAAAAGTTATTCACTAATTCCAAAATAACCATACCCCTTTAACCCTAACTCTAACTCTAACCCTAATCCGTCAGGCAAAACAAAAGTTATTCACTAATTCCAAAATAACCATACCCTTTAACCCTAACCCTAACTCTAACCCTAATCCGTCAGGCAAAACAAAAGTTATTCACTAATTCCAAAACGACCACACCCCTTTAACCCTAACCCTAACCTTAACCCGCCAAAACAAAAGTTATTCACTAATTCCAAAATAACCATACCCCTTTACCCTAACCCTAACTCTAACCCTAATCCGTCAGGCAAAACAAAAGTTATTCACTAATTCCAAAATTACCATACCCCTTTAACCCTAACTCTAACTCTAACCCTAATCCGTCAGGCAAAACAAAAGTTATTCACTAATTCTAAAATAACCATACCCCTTTAACCCTAACTCTAACTCTAACCCTAATCCGTCAGGCAAAACAAAAGTTATTCACTAATTCCAAAACGACCACACCCCTTTAACCCTAACTCTAACCCTAATCCTTCAAGTAAAACAAAAGTTATTCACTAATTCCAAATAACCATACCCCTTTAACCCTAACCCTAACTCTAACCCTAATCCGTCAGGCAAAACAAAAGTTATTCACTAATTCCAAAACGACCATACCCCTTTAACCCTAACCCTAACCTTAACCCGCAAAAACAAAAGTTATTCACTAATTCCAAAATAACCATACCCTTTAACCCTAACTCTAACTCTTACCCTAATCCGTCAGGCAAAACGAAAGTTATTCACTAATTCCAAAATAACCATACCCCTTAACCCTAACCCTCACTCTAACCCTAATCCGTCAGGCAAAACAAAAGTTATTCACTAATTCGCAAACGACCACACCCCTTTAACCCTAACTCTAACCCTAATTCGTCAGGTAAAACAAAATTTATTCACTAATTCCAAATAACCATACCCCTTTAACCCTAACCCTAATTCTAACCCTAATCCGTCAGGCAAAACAAAAGTTATTCACTAATTCAAAAACGACCACACCCCTTTAACCCTAACCTAACCTTAACCCGCAAAAACAAAAGTTATTCACTAATTCCAAAATAACCATACCCCTTTAACCCTAACCCTAACTCTAACCCTAATCCGTCAGGCAAAACAAAAGTTATTCACTAATTCCAAAATAACCATACCCGTTTAACCCTAACCCTAACTCTAACCCTAATCCGTCAGGCAAAACAAAAGTTATTCACTAATTCCAAAACGACCATACCCCTTTAACCCTATCCCTAACCCGCTAAAACAAAAGTTATTCACTAATTCCAAAATCACCATCCCCTTTAACCCTAAACCTTACTCTCCGAAACAGGTAAAGGTCCATTCTTAGGCGTTAAAATTCAATCCTGGCCAAAATTCCAAAACGTGATTTTTAGGTGAAAAACGTTTTTTGTTAATGGTCATATCTCTGGAATCCAATGCCCAATCATGTTCATACTATCAGAATAGATGCTAGATAAGTTGAATTGAATCCCCTGCACAAACAAAAAAAAAACTGTCAGGCAAAACAAAGGTTATTCACTATTTCCAAAATAACCATATCCCTTTAACCCTAACCCTAACTCTAACCCTAATCCGTCAGGCAAAACAAAAGTTATTCACTAATTCCAAAACGACCATACCCCTTTAACCCTAACCCTAACTCTAACCCTAATCCGTCAGGCAAAACAAAAGTTATTCACTAATTCCAAAATAACCATACCCCTTTAACCCTAACTCTAACTCTAACCTTAATCCGTCAGGCAAAACAAAAGTTATTCACTAATTCCAAAATAACCATACCCCTTTAACCCTAACTCTAACTCTAACCCTAATCCGTCAGGCAAAACAAAAGTTATTCACTAATTCCAAAATAACCATATCCCTTTAACCCTAACTCTAACTCTAACCCTAATCCGTCAGGCAAAACAAAAGTTATTCACTAATTCCAAAATAACCATACCCTTTAACCCTAACCCTAACTCTAACCCTAATCCGTCAGGCAAAACAAAAGTTATTCACTAATTCCAAAACGACCACACCCCTTTAACCCTAACCCTAACCTTAACCCGCCAAAACAAAAGTTATTCACTAATTCCAAAATAACCATACCCCTTTAACCCTAACCCTAATTCTAACCCTAATCCGTCAGGCAAAACAAAAGTTATTCACTAATTCCAAAATAACCATACCCGTTTAACCCTAACCCTAACTCTAACCCTAATCCGTCAGGCAAAACAAAAGTTATTCACTAATTCCAAAACGACAATACCCCTTTAACCCTATCCTTAACCCGCTAAAACAAAAGTTATTCACTAATTCCAAAATCACCATTCCCCTTTAACCCTAAACCTTACTCTCCGAAACAGGTAAAGGTCCATTCTTAGGCGTTAAAATTCAATCCTGGCCAAAATTCCAAAACGTGATTTTTAGGTGAAAAACGTTTTTTGTTAATGGTCATATCTCTGGAATCCAATGCCGAATCATGTTCATACTATCAGAATAGATGCTAGATAAGTTGAATTGAATCCCCTGCACAAACAAAAAAAAAACTGTCAGGCAAAACAAAGGTTATTCACTATTTCCAAAATAACCATACCCTTTAACCCTAACCCTAACTCTAACCCTAATCCGTCAGGCAAAACAAAAGTTATTCACTAATTCCAAAACGACCATACCCTTTAACCCTAACCCTAACTCTAACCCTAATCCGTCAGGCAAAACAAAAGTTATTCACTAATTCCAAAATAACCATACCCCTTTAACCCTAACTCTAACTCTAACCTTAATCCGTCAGGCAAAACAAAAGTTATTCACTAATTCTAAAATAACCATACCCCTTTAACCCTTACTCTAACTCTAACCCTAATCCGTCAGGCAAAACAAAAGTTATTCACTAATTCCAAAATAACCATACCCCTTTAACCCTAACTCTAACTCTAACCCTAATCCGTCAGGCAAAACAAAAGTTATTCACTAATTCCAAAATAACCATACCCTTTAACCCTAACCCTAACTCTAACCCTAATCCGTCAGGCAAAACAAAAGTTACTCACTAATTCCAAAACGACCACACCCCTTTAACCCTAACCCTAACCTTAACCCGCCAAAACAAAAGTTCTTTACTAATTCCAAAATAACCATACCCCTTTTACCCTAACCCTAATTCTAACCCTAATCCGTCAGGCAAAACAAAAGTTATTCACTAATTCCAAAATTATTATACCCCTTTAACCCTAACTCTAACCCTAATCCGTCAGGCAAAACAAAAGTTATTCACTAATTCCAAAATAACCATACCCCTTTAACCCTAACTCTAACTCTAACCCTAATCCGTCAGGCAAAACAAAAGTTATTCACTAATTCCAAAACGACCACACCCCTTTAACCCTAACTCTAACCCTAATCCTTCAAGTAAAACAAAAGTTATTCACTAATTCCAAATAACCATACCCCTTTAACCCTAACCCTAACCCTAACGACCACACCCCTTTAACCCTAACCCTAACCTTAACCCGCAAAAATAAAAGTTATTCACTAATTCCAAAATTACCATATCCCTTTAACCCTAACTCTAACTCTAACCCTAATCCGTCAGGCAAAACAAAAGTTATTCACTAATTCTAAAATAACCATACCCCTTTAACCCTAACTCTAACTCTAACCCTAATCCGTCAGGCAAAACAAAAGTTATTCACTAATTCCAAAACGACCACACCCCTTTAACCCTAACTCTAACCCTAATCCTTCAAGTAAAACAAAATTTATTCACTAATTCCAAATAACCATACCCCTTTAACCCTAACCCTAACCCTAACGACCACACCCCTTTAACCCTAACCCTAACCTTAACCCGCAAAAAAAAGTTATTCACTAATTCCAAAATTACCATACCCTTTAACCCTAACTCTAACTCTAACCCTAATCCGTCAGGCAAAACAAAAGTTATTCACTAATTCTAAAATAACCATACCCCTTTAACCCTAACTCTAACTCTAACCCTAATCCGTCAGGCAAAACAAAAGTTATTCACTAATTCCAAAACGACCACACCCCTTTAACCCTAACTCTAACCCTAATCCGTCAAGTAAAACAAAAGTTATTCACTAATTCCAAATAACCATACCCCTTTAACCCTAACCCTAACTCTAACCCTAATCCGTCAGGCAAAACAAAAGTTATTCACTAATTCCAAAACGACCACACCCCTTTAACCCTAACCCTAACCTTAACCCGCAAAAACAAAAGTTATTCACTAATTCCAAAATAACCATACCCCTTTAACCCTAACTCTAACTCTAACCCTAATCCGTCAGGCAAAACAAAAGTTATTCACTAATTCCAAAATAACCATACCCCTTTAACCCTAACTCTAACTCTAACCCTAATCCGTCAGGCAAAACAAAAGTTATTCACTAATTCCAAAATAACCATACCCCTTTAACCCTAACTCTAACTCTAACCCTAATCCGTCAGGCAAAACAAAAGTTATTCACTAATTCCAAAATAACCATACCCCTTTAACCCTAACTCTAACTCTAACCCTAATCCGTCAGGCAAAACAAAAGTTATTCACTAATTCCAAAATAACCATACCCTTTAACCCTAACCCTAACTCTAACCCTAATCCGTCAGGCAAAACAAAAGTTATTCACTAATTCCAAAACGACCACACCCCTTTAACCCTAACCCTAACCTTAACCCGCCAAAACAAAAGTTATTCACTAATTCCAAAATAACCATACCCCTTTTACCCTAACCCTAATTCTAACCCTAATCCGTCAGGCAAAACAAAAGTTATTCACTAATTCCAAAATTACCATACCCCTTTAACCCTAACTCTAACTCTAACCCTAATCCGTCAGGCAAAACAAAAGTTATTCACTAATTCCAAAATAACCATACCCCTTAACCCTAACTCTAACTCTAACCCTAATCCGTCAGGCAAAACAAAAGTTATTCACTAATTCCAAAACGACCACACCCCTTTAACCCTAACTCTAACCCTAATCCTTCAAGTAAAACAAAGTTATTCACTAATTCCAAATAACCATACCCCTTTAACCCTAACCCTAACCCTAACGACCACACCTTTAACCCTAACCCTAACCTTAACCCGCAAAACAAAAGTTATTCACTAATTCCAAAATAACCATACCCCTTTAACCCTAACTCTAACTCTAACCCTAATCCGTCAGGCAAAACAAAAGTTATTCACTAATTCCAAAATAACCATACCCTTTAACCCTAACTCTAACTCTAACCCTAATCCGTCAGGCAAAACAAAAGTTATTCACTAATTCCAAAACGACCACACCCCTTTAACCCTAACTCTAACCCTAATCCTTCAAGTAAAACAAAAGTTATTCACTAATTCCAAATAACCATACCCCTTTAACCCTAACCCTAACCCTAACGACCACACCCCTTTAACCCTAACCCTAACCTTAACCCGCAAAAATAAAAGTTATTCACTAATTCCAAAATAACCATACCCTTTAACCCTAACTCTAACTCTAACCCTAATCCGTCAGGCAAAACAAAAGTTATTCACTAATTCCAAAATAACCATACCCCTTTAACCCTAACTCTAACTCTAACCCTAATCCGTCAGGCAAAACAAAAGTTATTCACTAATTCCAAAACGACCACACCCCTTTAACCCTAACTCTAACCCTAATCCGTCAAGTAAAACAAAAGTTATTCACTAATTCCAAATAACCATACCCTTTAACCCTAACCCTAATTCTAACCCTAATCCGTCAGGCAAAACAAAAGTTATTCACTAATTCCAAAACGACCACACCCCTTTAACCCTAACCCTAACCTTAACCCGCAAAACAAAAGTTATTCACTAATTCCAAAATAACCATACCCCTTTAACCCTAACTCTAACTCTAACCCTAATCCGTCAGGCAAAACAAAAGTTATTCACTAATTCCAAAATAACCATACCCCTTTAACCCTAACTCTAACTCTAACCCTAATCCGTCAGGCAAAACAAAAGTTATTCACTAATTCTAAAATAACCATACCCCTTTAACCCTAACTCTAACTCTAACCCTAATCCGTCAGGCAAAACAAAAGTTATTCACTAATTCCAAAATAACCATACCCCTTTAACCCTAACTCTAACTCTAACCCTAATCCGTCAGGCAAAACAAAAGTTATTCACTAATTCCAAAATAACCATACCCTTTAACCCTAACCCTAACTCTAACCCTAATCCGTCAGGCAAAACAAAAGTTATTCACTAATTCCAAAACGACCACACCCCTTTAACCCTAACCCTAACCTTAACCCGCCAAAACAAAAGTTATTCACTAATTCCAAAATAACCATACCCCTTTACCCTAACCCTAACTCTAACCCTAATCCGTCAGGCAAAACAAAAGTTATTCACTAATTCCAAAATTACCATACCCTTTAACCCTAACTCTAACTCTAACCCTAATCCGTCAGGCAAAACAAAAGTTATTCACTAATTCTAAAATAACCATACCCTTTAACCCTAACTCTAACTCTAACCCTAATCCGTCAGGCAAAACAAAAGTTATTCACTAATTCCAAAACGACCACACCCCTTTAACCCTAACTCTAACCCTAATCCTTCAAGTAAAACAAAAGTTATTCACTAATTCCAAATAACCATACCCCTTCAACCCTAACCCTAATTCTAACCCTAATCCGTCAGGCAAAACAAAAGTTATTCACTAATTCCAAAACGACCATACCCTTTAACCCTAACCCTAACCTTAACCCGCAAAAACAAAAGTTATTCACTAATTCCAAAATAACCATACCCTTTAACCCTAACTCTAACTCTAACCCTAATCCGTCAGGCAAAACAAAAGTTATTCACTAATTCCAAAATAACCATACCCCTTTAACCCTAACCCTAACTCTAACCCTAATCCGTCAGGCAAAACAAAAGTTATTCACTAATTCCAAAACGACCACACCCCTTTAACCCTAACTCTAACCCTAATTTGTCAGGTAAAACAAAATTTATTCACTAATTCCAAATAACCATACCCCTTTAACCCTAACCCTAATTCTAACCCTAATCCGTCAGGCAAAACAAAAGTTATTCACTAATTCAAAAACGACCACACCCCTTTAACCCTAACCCTAACCTTAACCCGCAAAAACAAAAGTTATTCACTAATTCCAAAATAACCATACCCCTTTAACCCTAACCCTAACTCTAACCCTAATCCGTCAGGCAAAACAAAAGTTATTCACTAATTCCAAAATAACCATACCCGTTTAACCCTAACCCTAACTCTAACCCTAATCCGTCAGGCAAAACAAAAGTTATTCACTAATTCCAAAACGACAATACCCCTTTAACCCTATCCCTAACCCGCTAAAACAAAAGTTATTCACTAATTCCAAAATCACCATTCCCCTTTAACCCTAAACCTTACTCTCCGAAACAGGTTAAGGTCCATTCTTAGGCGTTAAAATTCAATCCTGGCCAAAATTCCAAAACGTGATTTTTAGGTGAAAAACGTTTTTTGTTAATGGTCATATCTCTGGAATCCAATGCCCAATCATGTTCATACTATCAGAATAGATGCTAGATAAGTTGAATTGAATCCCCTGCACAAACAAAAAAAAAACTGTCAGGCAAAACAAAGGTTATTCACTATTTCCAAAATAACCATATCCCTTTAACCCTAACCTAACTCTAACCCTAATCCGTCAGGCAAAATAAAAGTTATTCACTAATTCCAAAACGACCATACCCCTTTAACCCTAACCCTAACTCTAACCCTAATCCGTCAGGCAAAACAACAGTTATTCACTAATTCCAAAATAACCATACCCCTTTAACCCTAACTCTAACTCTAACCCTAATCCGTCAGGCAAAACCAAAGTTATTCACTAATTCCAAAATAACCATACCCCTTTAACCCTAACCCTAACTCTAACCCTAATCCGTCAGGCAAACCAAAAGTTACTCACTAATTCCAAAACGACCTTACCCCTTTAACCCTAACCCTAACCTTAACCCGCCAAAACAAAAGTTATTCACTAATTCCAAAAGAACCATACCCCTTTATTCCTAACCCTAACTCTAACCCTAATCCGTCAGGCAAAACAAAAGTTATTCACTAATTCTAAAACGACCATACCCCTTTAACCCTAACCCTAACCCTAACTCTAACCTAATCCGTCAGGCAAAACAAAAGTTATTCACTAATTCCAAAATAAGCATACCCCTTTAACCCTTACCCTAACTCTAACCCTAAGTGCCTTGGATTAAATACCATGCACGAGAAGCCGCAGTGTTTAACCTAAGAACGCATGCGGGAAGTCTGCATTCACTAATCCCGGATGCGGGATTTGCCCACCAAAAGCCGCATTGTGTTTGTCTGAAAGACGGTCGCGTCTTTTTTTGCAGGAATCCTGCGTATCAATTTTTCTCCACATCGATAGATTCGCAATACCTATTTAGCTCCCTCTGCGGCTAAATTATAAAGGTTGTTCTAGCGTTTTTAGCGTGTTTTAGCGTTCGTGTCGAATAAGCGTTGTACTCCGTAGGGAATGGATCATACACAATAAAAACACCATTTAAAAGGGTTGTTTAAAAATAATACGACCTGTAAAAAAATGCAATCAGTTGTTTACAATATTATCAAAAGAACCAGCTGTCTAATTTATATTGTAATGAATAATAAAGTCCAGATAACCATCCTGCATGGCCAAAACTTGATTGTGGATTTAGAAGTTAGAATCCAGCGGACTCTATTTAAGTTGGAAGCCTAACGTGTGGTATCTTGTCTTTCTTCTTTATTGGTACCACGGGGTGAGGAAGCAAAATTTTTGCAATTGGCCCAAAGCTTTAAAATACAAAGAGAACTTAGTGTTAAAGAAAACAACTGAACACAAACTCGCAAAACTAAGGTCATGTCTACGTAGTGGCGTACCTGGCATATCCAGTCGGGGAGGTGGAGGGGTCGGCAAGCGACCGAATACTTCAGCGACCTTCAACCATTGCTGAGCGATGTCATTGTAAAAAATATGTTCTTTATTAGGTCGATATAAATTCATGTTCATACAATTTTGCGTGCGAGGGTAGTGAGTGAAAAGAAGAAGAAAGGGTTTTGGCGTTTACCGACTCGAGGGAGTTTTTTTTTCTCGCCGGTAAAGACAATTATGACGTACGGGCCATAAAGCCAATATTTTCTTCATGAATTCTTGTTTGGAGACTTGATATTGTGCCTCGAAACCCCCCTCATCCCATTGCTATTCCATTGTTATTTAACATAAAGAGGCAAAACGCATTTTACGGAAGGTTGTAATATTATTTTTTTTCTTTGGACTTGGTATAAAGCCCTCTTCAAAGAAATTAATTTCTCTTTCTCTCCTTCATCTCTTTCCCTCACTCTCTTCTCTCCTCGCTTTCTCTCTCTTCTTTCCCCTTTCTCTCTTTTTTGTCACTTATCACCCATTAGGGTGCAGTCTGCCTCCCTATCCCCCTCTGCCCCATACCCCCTGTAAAAGTAGGCCTTTCGGTCACGTGGTATTTTCTTTTGTCTAATTACATATAAGTTCGTTCTCGTCTCGTCGATTCTATGTGAACGTGTGTGTATAAAACGGGCTCGCATGGTGGTGTAAAGCAGGTGCATGTGTTTATGTAAATGTGATTATGAACAATACATGGGTCAAAGGTTTTGTTCCTCGACCCCCCTTCCTAATTTCTCCCCCTATCAAACGTGCCTTTTACCCTATGGCTACGTTGCGTCCACATATTATGCGTCGTAAGTGATTGATAGATTTTGAGCGGAAGATAATGTCGTATTAAATAAATGAGAAGAACATTACTGTACAAAAATTATAGAAAGTAAAAGTTTTTGATTTTGAATGTAAATCTCTGTTGCATCAACATAGAATTTTACTTTAGCACAAAAGGGTTATCTAAAAGAAGTGCACAACATTATAAGAGAAATAATGAAACTTTCTCTTCTATTTACAAAAGAATAACATTAGTACCCTACAAAAACAGAAGAAATCATGGAGAGGGAGACAACAAAAAATATGATAAGTACACAACAAATAAATATAAAAAGATAGGATTCTATAGAGCGGAAGATGAAAGGGGAAACGTATTAGTTTGTAAGCAATGGCAACGTTTGACAATTATAGTTTGTAATTATCGACAAAGTATACACAAACAAAAATGACACAGAAATATTTGAAAGTATTTGAGACCTATATAGAATATGCGAAAAGAGTTATGTCTTAGGCCCACCTACAGCTAAGTTACGTAAGAGGAACAATGAACGTGGCCAAGGGTAAAGGTAGTTGTCATGGTTATAAACTCCAACAATAGAAGAGCGGAAGTAAGGTATAAAGGGTATAGATTGATACACGTCTGTAAAAACCCAATTACACACACACACACTCACAATAAACTGACGTACATACAGCATTGATGATCCTTGTATACTTACATGTTTATCGGGTTCAGATAACCCTGTTTTTTCCGGGGGCGGGTCTTGTTGTTTTTGCAGTTGTCGTAACTGCTTTTTAAGAATTGTAATGGGATCACGTTTCGACATACAGCTCCTAAATAAAAATTGTAATTAATCATATATAACGTAGAACCAGATGTTACCGTATCTGCAATATTCATTGAAAGATATAACAAATCATGCAAGATAAAGGAATAAACAGGAAGATGTGGTTAAGTCAAATGTCACAGACGAAAATATGACAATCATGAGTCTCTCTTTCTCTCTGTCTATCCGTCTCTCTCTCTTACTCTCTCTCGCTCGCTTTCTCGGCGCCGTTTTCCATCATCATCTCTAGTACTGTTTTCGATTCCGCTATTTGCTTTTATTCCGAAAGTATTCCTTTCGATCTTGAGAACCCCCTTCTCTCTCTCTCTCTACCTCATATTATGCGCCGTAAGTGATTGTGACAGATTTTGAGCGAAAGAATCGAAAGTAGATAGCAAATAATATTAAACAGGGAAACAAGAACAGCAAAATGATAGTGCTAATTAAATGAGGGGGCGCAAAATTGATGCGAAACTTAGGGGTAAAAATTTATATTTTATTGAGGGGGCGCAAAATTGATCTGAAACTGAGGGGCGCGCAAAGTTGATCTCTTACTGGAGTGGGGGCAAAATTGATCTGAAACTTAGGGGGCGGAAAACTTTATATTTTATTGAGGCGGTGCAATTCTCTCTGCCTCTCTCTCTCTCTCTCTATGTCCATCTGTCAATGTCGTTTTCCATCATCATCTTTCATATTGTTTTCTATTCCGCTATTTGCTTGTATGCCAGCATCATTCCTTCTTTGAGATAAATTATTATAACATATCCCTGATGATTTACTCATATCCCTGATGCTATATTGACGGAACAAATTTACGTTAGTCGGACATGATACTTATTTATAAGCGAAAAGATATACACATGATAAAAGGAAACTAAAGAATAATCCAGGGCGGGGGTATGTGATGGAGAGACACAATAAATATAGTAGGCCTACACACTCAGCTATGTAATGATACGTCCATTTTCTCTTTCTCTCTCTCTCTTCCTCTCTCATTATTTCTTTCTCATTCTCTGTCTCTCTCAATACCGTTTTCTATCTTCATCTCTCATATACTGTTTTCTCTTCCACGATTTTTAATGATATCACGTTTCGCCAGTACTCCTTACATAATTGTTAGTCATATAACGTATAGAACCAGATTGTACCCTATCTGATATATCCATTCAAAGATCATGGAACGATAAAGGAATAAACAAGAAAATGTGATTTAATAAAATGTCACAAACAAAAAAATGATTATGAGAAATTATTGTTTCTGTCTGTCAGTCTCTCTCTCGCTCGCTTTCTCGACGCCATTTACCTTCTTCATCTTTTGTACTATTTTCCGTTCCGCTAATTACTTTTATTCCGACATTATTCTTTTCGATCTTAAGATAAATAATTATACCATAACCTTCATAATTATGGAGAAGTAAACACGGAACAAGCGCCTGATAATATCGAAATGAGAAGAATATTACTGTATAATAATTATAAAACGTATAGTTTTTAAGTAATGTATATCTCTGTTGCATCAGATTAATATGAAAAAGTTTGTTATGCTATATTGATGGTAACAAATACGTCGGGAATTACACTTTAGCGAAAAGATATAAAACATGATAAAACGTAACTAAAGAGGAACCCAGAACGGGTGGGGGCGGTGGTGGTCGGAGAGACAAATACAATAATAATAAATACAGTACAGACTATAATCATAACAATACGACGTCTAACTTTCTCTCTCTCGTGTTCCCAATGCCGTTTTCCGTCTTCATCTCCCTTTTTTTCTGTTCCGCGATTTTAAATGAGATCACGTTTGGACGTACCCCTAAATAAAAATAAATATTACTGAACAATAATTATGTAAAGTAAAACTTTTTGATGTAAATCTCTGCCTCATCAAATTATAAATAAAAAAAGTACAGACTACGTCCAACTTTCTATCTCTCTCTCTCCATCTGTCTGCCTGTCTGTATGTCCGTCTCTCTCTCTCTCTGTCTATCTGTCAATGTCGTTTTTCATCTTCATCTTTCATATTGTTTTCTATTCCGCCATTTGCTTGTTTGCCTTAATTCCTTTTTTAAGATAAATTATTATAACATATCCCTGATGACGTACACAGTCTCATAACCCTTATATTTATTATAGGGAACGAAAATAGAGAACGAGCGGCTGGTAATGTCGGAATTAGGAGAATATTACTGTCCAAAATTATAGAAAAGTAAAAGTTTTCTATTTTGAATGTAAATCTCTGTTGCATCAAAATAAAATGATACGTTCATTATATGTTATTGACGGAAATAATATATATGTTGGACATTATACTTTAGCACAAAAGGGTTATCTAGAAGAAGGTGGGAACATTTTAAGAGAAAGAATGAAACTTTCTTTTTTATTTATTTAAAAAAAAATAGCATAAGTACCCTACAAAGGACAGAAGAAATCATGGAGAGGGAGACAAAAACATTCTAGAGCGGAAGATGATAGGGTAAACGTAATACACTGTACAAACAAAAATGACACAGAAATATTTGAGAGTATTTGAGACCTATATAGAATATGCGAAAAGAGTTATGTCTTAGACCCACCGCCCACCTACAGCTAAGTTACGTAAGAGGAACAATGAACGTGGCCGAGGGTAATGGTCGTTGTCATGGTTATAAACTTCAACAATAGAAGAGGTGAAGTGAGGTAAGGGTATGATAATTGGTTCACAATGAATGGCTTGTCCTTGCAAGTGAAGTTTGTGCGTGCCATCAAAAGCTTCTACTGAGGGCGAGCGTGGATTACGCTGCTCCCAATGAAGTATCATCAGTATAATTATTCTGTGTACTGAAAGGTCTCAGCGAAAGTCAATATCTGTGAGACAGACATCGCAGAGCTGTAATACGCTGCTGTACAAATTTCATGTGAGAGAAAATTTGACATGCTTATGAAAAAGTACAATTATAATGAATAATATGGAAGTACAAAAAACAGGAGCAATGGATAATGATAGTATATACTTCGAAAATACTATAAAATCCTCTATTTAAGTGAATAAGTGGCAGGGAAAGGCAATTTTAGGCTTGTAAATACGTCATTTACCTGCCTATTATTTTGTAAGTATTGGCAAATTTTGACAATTATAGTCTATAAGCATGGACAAAGTATGTATATACAAACAAAAATGACACAGAAATATTTGAAAGTATTTGAGACCTATATATAATATGTGAAAAGAGTTATGTCTCAGGCCCACATACAGCTAAGTTACGTAAGGGGAACAATGAACGTGGCCGAGGGTAAAGCTGGACGTTGTCATGGTTATAAACTCCAACAATAGAAGAGCGGAAGTAAGGTGTTAAAGGGTATAGATTGATTCGTAGCCATAGCGTTAAAGGCGAATTTAATAAAGAGGGGGAGAGGGGAAAGGGGCGGGGGAGGGGGGGGTCGAGGAGCAAAGGGGGAAACGTTGACCCGTGTATTGTTCATGAAATTCATTTAATATTCTACTGTTTAATGGCCGGCGGAGTTGGGCAAAGGCAACTATTATTCCTATTATATCTATTATTACGTATACTATAAATAGAACGCGCTAATGGATCGGCGGCCTATGGTAAACGGTGGGGGTGACTAAAGTGAAAAGAGCATTTAAGTCGTCGGCTTTCAAACTACTTAATACAAGCCGTTATAACGCTATACACTGAACTGAATATCAAGGAAGAACAGAACATTATAGTATTTGATGTAAAGACGGAATACATGTATATCATTGCTCTTCTGTCAAATGGTTGACAGTGAACATTTTACACAAAATAATATTATACGATGCGTTTACTTCAATGAAACTCGATAAACATGTTTAATCACACTATTAATGAAACGTAGATATTACTATGGTCACAATCGAGAAGGTAGCTATAATGTGCCTAGATCGTTCTATCTATAGTTAATCAGTAGAAGTTCCAGATACAGCCCTGCACATGTTGCAATTAGCTAATTTTTATGTTCTCGTATTTGCTCAATTTGCGCCGGGCTTCAAGTTTTCAAATGATTGTTTTCAGGAAAATTGTTTAGTTGCACCTATACTCCACCTGGCGTTCCCTCCCACGATCCTATTCTATTATTTTGTCTTAAAGTGCGGGTTCAAAGAAAATCACAAATATGGCAAATAACATATTACTAGAAACTGGTAAGCTAATAGATGGCCATCGTACAAGTTGTAGGTCAACTTCAAATCGGATGATTTATAAAAATACAAATAAAACCACCTCCATAGCATCTGGGATATGCGAGAGATTCGCCAGAAAAATAACGATGTTTTAATGCCGTCACAATATGAACTAATCCTGCCCAAGCAGACGACATCCCATAAAGAATGAACATAATTGCAATGCTATTATTTCTCAAATTATAATGAGTTTAGTGTATATAAATGTGATGGAATTTTACACCATTCAAAAGGGATATGACCCGATTCTGATAACTAAATTCTTTTGTTTGTAAATACACAGGATAGGGGTTAATGAACAATCAAAGAAACCACACTTTCAAATTTAAAACCCCTGGAATGAAAGCATGGACGCATTTGTTCCTCTTGAAACGCCGAACATACCGCGGTGTATGCAGCTGAAAATACAATGGCGTCTTATTTTGTTTACAAGCGACGGATTCCTTTATTTTTTTATCGCTGCATTTTTCATCAAAATAATACCATGCGCGGGGTTTAGAGTGAGGCAATAGATTAAACATTTAGTCTGACGGTAGTGAAGTAAGAGAAATAACTGAAGAGAAGACGACGAAACAGGCACTGAAAATGTGTGAGATGTCATGGGACATCGTCTGCTTGTGCAAATCATGTTCAACATGTGACGTCACACATCTCAGCAGCGATCGGAGAGCATTTCAGGTGCTATGTCGGGGCTGTATTTAAGAGTTTTGTAATTGATAATAATCATTACTTCGAATGTTTCCGAGCATGGAATTTTGATAACCTTGTCAAATCAAAGTGTTACCTTTGCAATAATGACAATAAAGTTAGTTTTTAAAATCAATGAACCTGATCTTTAATTCATCTCCTTCCTCTCTCATTTACTCTCTCTTTTCCTCCCTCTCGATCACTCCGATTGTTTCATTTCATATTTTTTTTATTTCTGAACTCTAAATATAATATCCATCTTTATTCGTTAATAAATGTTGAGTTAAAAAGATTGTCAAGTCGTTGCTAAGAATTTTGTAAGGCATGATTGTGTAATCAAAGAAAATAATACTAAGCTGGAAGATTTGCTGTATATACTTTAATTTCTATTTTTTGTTTCACTCAATCATTGAGTAATTAATGTACATATGTAGAGAAATTATGGATATAAAAACCTCGCTTGTAGATAACTAGAGGGGAAAAAAATGAAGGCTGCTGCTGCTGTTGTTGTTGTTATTGTTTTTTTACGGCGCTGTCATTAAAAAAGCTCATATTTTGCGCCATTCATTTATAAATATTAAACAATCTTTTCATGATTAGTCAAGCGTATGGCTCATATGTTTATAAGTGTTCCAGAGGTCAAGTATTGTTTAAGATAACCCCATAAAAATAATAAAGTTTGGAAACGAAAACATGACAAATGAAGCTACAACAAAGCAAAACATATTAAAGGAAGAAAGGGCATTAATGTATGACTTAATGTGTGATAAATAATTTGTCTTAATAAGTTCTCCCTTAGGTGGAAGGGAATCTGAATTCAGTCTCTACATTGCAGGAGCCGCGGAGCGTTTTTGAAAGGGGGGGCTGGGCATGCCAACAATATATAAACCCCTTTTTTCGGAGCTTTTATGAAACGTGTCTACTGAAAAAAAAAGCCCCAGCCACCCGGTTCCGCATCCCCTTCATAGTATAGTATAGTGTGAGAGTTAAACGCACAGGGCAGACCAGGCCTCTAGAGGGCGGTCAACTGGTATCAGTCAGAAGCATTATATAAGTAGTTCGCTCTCTGTGGTGGAGACGTTGGAACGGACGCGTTCTTCACGTGGGATTCCCGCATGCGTCTTTTGAATAGAGGGATCAGGACGCCGCGGCTTTCACGCAAACTAGGCTGCGTTGCAGGAAGCACGCGTGATTACAGCCACTCGAATTGATCCAAGGCGCCTAATCCGTCAGGCAAAACAAAAGGTATTCACTAATTCCAAAACGGCCATACCCCTTTAACCCTAACCCTAACCTTAACCCGCCAAAACAAAAGTTATTCACTAATTCCAAAATGACCGTACCCCTTTAACCCTAAACCTTACCCTCCGAAACAGGTAAAGGTAAATTCTTAGGCGGTAAAATTTAATCCTGGCCAAAATTCCGAAACGTGATTTGGGGAAAAAAAACTTTTTTTTTTAAATGGTCATATCTCTGGAACCCAATGCCCAATCATGTTCATACTTTCAGAATAGATGCTAGATAAGTTGAATTTAATCACCTGCACGAATAAAAAAAAATCTGACAGGCAAAACAGAGGTTATTCACTAATTCCATAATTACCATACCCCTTTAACCCTAACCCTAACCCAAACCCTAACCCTAACCCTTACCCACTAAGCTACCTGCAAGTTTATCAACACAGACCTCGATAGCGTAAACAAACTTGATCACCATGATTGACCAGTAATTCGCACAAAATTGTATTCTATGATCCTGTTTTCAGTATCTCTCTCTCTCTAAGTGCCATATTGATTGACTTTGCCGATCATGCTGTTCCACAACCCTCGGCTCCTAGCCTTCTCTATTAGCACCACTCCCAGTTCTTTTACTCCTCTCTCTTCTAACAATTTCTGCAGACTGTCCATCCAAAGTATCCTTCTTCTTCCCCTACTCCTCCTTCCCACAATTTTCCCTGTCAAGGCAAGATTCTCTAGGCCTTCTTTACTTGTAATGTGACCCATGACCTTCAACTGCCTAATCAACATCTCATGTATCATTTTCCTTTGCACTCCAGCTCTTCTAAGAACTTCCTCATTATTAACTTTATCAGTCCAAGGGATTTTCATCATTCTTCTTCAAAACCACATTTCGCAACTTTCCAACCGCTTTTTAGTATCAGAGGCTTAAGTCCATCTTTCACTACCATACATAAGTACTGGGTAGATGTAACAATTCAGTACTCTTATTTTGGTCCTCATACCCAATTTGCGATTTGTCAGAATTTTGCCTAACTTTGAAAATGCAGATTTAGCGAGAGCTATCCCTTTCTTGATTTCTGTCTCACATCTGGCATCATCAGAGATCATGCTGTTGAGATAATTAAGAGAGGAGACTTGTTTAATAACCTGTTCTTTCAGTTTCAAGTTACATTTTGGACTGCTCTTCTTGGAGACTACTAGGCACTTGTCTTTTTATAGTTGATATCTAGTCCCATTCTCTCACTTTCCTTTACAACTCGTATCCCATTTTCATTCTCCAATTCTCTTACAATGATTTTACTATACATATTGGACAGGTCCGGCGACATAACACAACCCTGTCTGACCCTCCGTCTGATGTTAATATATTCACTGCACTCTCCGTCTACCCTGATGCATGCAAACTGATTCCAATATAGACTTTGTAGCAGTCTTAGATCTTTCCTATATATATCGAGCTCTTCAAAAAGCTCTAAATGTTTTACTTTATTAAAAGCCTTTGAATAATCAATAAAACACATGTACACATCCTTCTGCATTCCCACTGCTCTCTCCGTTAAATTTTTAACCACAAATAGTGCATTTCTTGTGCCCGCATCCTCTACAAAACCAAATTGTTCCCTTCCGACCATGGGAGTTATTCTACTTCTTGATCTCGAAAGCAATATCCTCAAAATGATCGTAGTAATATGGCAAATAAGGCTGATTGTCCTATATTGCTCACAATCCACAGCTCCCGGTTTCTTTGGGAGAGTAATGAAAATGGATCTGCCCAATTCATATGGACATGTTTCTTCATCATATATTATATTGACAATTTCTGTTAATCTATCAATACAATATTCCTCTAATGCTTCTATCATTTCAGTGACCACACCATCTGGTCCAGCTGCTTTGTTTTTCTTCATCTTTGAATTTGCCCAACGAACTTCAGATTTGAGAATTTTTTCCCCTTTAACTACATCTACAACATTTGGCATTGCTTCCCTACTATCATCCTCAAAAAGTTCGCCAATATATTGCATCCACCTACTCACTTTGTCCTTCTTTTCAAACAGCATTGGCCCATCTTTTCCTTTGATACAGCCAGGGTTTGAGCAACCAGACTTTTTGACTGAAATTTCATTTATTCTTTGGTAAACATTAATATTCTTATCAAATTGAGTTTCAATTTCTGCACATTGTTCGTCTAGCCAGCTCTCTTTTGCATTATTACACTTTTGTCTAATTTGTTTGTCTGGGTCCCTATATTTCTTGATTTGTCTATTTCTAATTTTCCGCCTATCTTTCATCATTAAAAGAATCTCCTCTGTCATCCATTTTTTCCTTCTTCGTCTCTCTTTTATCGGCACATACTTTTCCGCTTTTTCTACCAGAATATTTCTCATCGTCTCCCACGTGTTTTCTTCACCTTCATGTATAAGCAACTCAAACCTATTCTTTACTTGTACAGTATATTCTTGACGTATGTCCGGTTTACTCAACTGTTTAAAATCTAATATTTTCACAACTTTCGGTCTCGTCAGTTTCTTTAATTTGCAGTGAAGTGTACATATCACCGGCACGTGATCACTCCCGCCGTCAGCCCCTGGATATGTTTTTGATTGTTTCACTGCTCTTTTAAATCTACTATTTATGGCAAAATAGTCTCTCTGGTTTCTGACGATGTCGCCAGGACTCTTCCAAGTATACACTCGTCTAGGGTGTTCTTTGAACCAAGTATTAGTGATGACCATGTTCTCCCCCTCACACCACTGAACTCACCTGTCCCCTCGTATTATTATTATTATTATTATTTATCCAATTCCATGCGTACCTACTGCTTTGCCCTCTGTACCATGACCCACTTTAGCGTTCAGGTCTTCCAGGACAATTATAATGTCATCGATTTGCAGTGAGATTTAGCTTTATCTAAGGAGTCATAAAAGGTGTCAATAACTTCGTCAGCACTATCTAGGATTGAGATGTTAAAAGGGTCTAAAGGGTGTCCCTTTATTTTCACTAAGAGCACCCTTTCACTTACACACCAGTATCCCAACACACTTTTTGAGATATCTGGATCCAGCAGTAGCCCCACACCTCTTTCATGCTTTTCACCTCCTGCATAAATCATTCTGTAGTCATCTATCACAAACTCGCCATTATTCAGCCATCTTGTTTCACTTATTCCCAATACGTTGACATTTAGCCTCATCATCTCTTGTTTAACATTTTCCAGCTTGCCGTTCAGATACAGTGTTTTCAGTATATAAAATTTATAATGACTGCTTTTATATTCGAGGCATAGTTGTTTTTGGGCTCTCGGGGAAGTTACATCGTGCTACATGTACCACCCCTTGGCACGCCTCGGGGTGATAGCACGATGTAACCTCCCCTTGAGCCAATAAAAACAACTATACCTCTCATAGCAGTCATTATTACTATACTATACCTGCACTCCGGCGAGTGCAGGTATAGTACATTTGGATGCTACAGTGCAGTCCACTGAATGTCACGTGACCCGATTTGAACCAATCAGATTACAGAACATTCTTGGAAGTTGTATAATGTGAAATATGATTCATTATCTGTTTATATCTATTATATTAAATAATTAAATAAAAATAGATCTATACCTGAATGTATCTCGTATACTTTATTTTATACCATGTGAATGAGAGACAAGTAAAGAGGAAGAATTATATCAACTTGTTTATCTCTTGTATACAATAAGTAATATCGTGATTTCGGTGATATATTTCTGCCATCTTTTGCTCTATCATCTTTTTTTTTCTTCAGTGTGCAATAATCGTTACACATTATTTCGGCTATTTTTGGTTAGAAAGTATATACCATGGAATCTTATTTTGCTCTAAGTAATATCATGAATTCGGTGATATATTTCTGCCAACTTTTGCTCTAGCATCTTTTTTTTTCTTCAGTGTGCAATAATCGTTACACATTATTTTGGCTATTTTTGGTTTGAAAGTATATGCCATGGAATCTTATTTTGCTCTATATAGATTTATATACTGGATTATACACTAATTCTCAGAAAATCATATATATGGATCTATATCCCAATATATCTTTTATACTTTATGCTGTGATTTTGATTATAGCTTGGATAAGAGTTCAGAGTAAAAACAATATAATTGTGAATTGAAAACAATTTCTTTTTGTGTTCATCGGTTTACATTTTTTATAATAAATATTATCAGTGTCATCAGTTTTATGGCATACTGCTCCGTGTTCCTGTTGTTCACAGATGTCATGGGTTTGATGACATTTGATGATGTACTTCTGATGTTTTCATACTTCTGTTTTCATACTTCATAGTTCTGGTTGTTATTGTATTGTTGTTGTTTTGACCAAAATACTTTAAAAATACATAGTTTCACCATTTATTCTGAATATGGTAATCCAATAATCCATCATGACCTCTACTAGCTTATAACTTTCCAAAAATATTATTTGGAAAAGGTATATATTTATTACTTTGTTGGAAATGTGATATACTTGACTTTGCTTGATCATCCCAATCTTCCATCTTATCGCATATACATATACAGGGGTGCATATAAGTTTTGTTGTTGTTTTTATTTGTTTATATTTTAATATTGTTATTGTTGTTTTTTCTGTGGTAAATCATTATGATGTTTTACAAACATAGTAATACCTACATTACTTCTGAAATATTTAGTTATGACTATGCAATCCTCTGCTATAATACTGCTTCAAATCTTAATACAAATGCATATAGGCCTACTGTCTTTCATTTTACCCTAAACCATACTCATGGCACTGACATGTGACCCTCTAGAAGATGTCCATCCTGACTTGTATATATATAACTCTTCTGAGTCATCATATTATCTACCTTTAGATTTTAATCCAAAATTCTTATATGATTCATCTTTAAGTCTTATCCATTTTAATGCCCGAAGTTTACCAAAGAATTTTGAACATATTTCTCAATTTATGTCAATGATTAATCTTTCCTTTTCTTTTATAGCAATTTCTGAAACTTGGATAAACGAGGCAACCTTAATTAATTTCAATCTAGATGATTATAATTTTTTGAATGTAAACCGGATATATTGGCGAGGTGGTGGTGTTGCGCTATTTGTGAAAAAGTTATACTTTATACTGTAAGGACAGATATCATTTATAATCAAGAAATCAGTTTAACATGTGAATATTTGTTTATTGACTTTTTAGATAAAAACCGTAAGAGGTCTACTGTTGGAGTCATTTATAGAAAGCCGGGATCAAAATCATGAAATATTCCTTGAATTTTACAACAATGTTATTAACAAATTAAGTAATGAACATAGGCATATTTATATAACTGGAGATTTTAATATTGACTTATTTAAAGATGATGATACTGTTAATGAATTCCTTCGCCTTAACTCTGTACTTGGTATATTCCCGATTATAAAAACCCCAACTCGTATTACATCAAGCAGTGCTATACTTATTGATAATGTATTCACGAATGTATTTGACTCAGATTTTGACTCAGGTAGTCTTTGTTCAGATGTTAGTGACCCTTACCCATTTTTCTAGTCTCTAAAAGCTCTAATACTAATACTCATCAACCTAGCTCAATTCGCTTTACTCGTAAATACTCAGATGATAATATAAGAAATTTTCAATATGATCTTTATAATGAAAAGTGGACTAATCTTTATAATATGACAAATGCTAATGACGCATATTCCTTTTCTATTAAACGTTTTACTCAATTGTTTGACCAAAATTTTCCTTTGTCAAAAAACAAACAAACTAAAAGAGATATGAAAAAACCTTGGATAACAAAGTATTTATTAAGATGCATAAAGAAGAAAAATGGTTATTTTAAACACTTTCTCCAAAACAATACATTGGATAATGAAAGAAAATACACAAAATATAGAAATAAATAGAAATAAAGCAAAACAAAATCATATTTTTCTAACAGTTTAAAGTTATATGAAGATATTACTTAACAGACTTGGTCAGTTATAAACTCATTACTAAATAAGCCTAAAAAATCTTAACCTGAATAAAGTTTTTAATGGAACTGAGAAATTTTGTGATCCACCACATATAGCAACTGAATTTAATCAACATTTTATAAACTTTTGTAGACGGATAACCACATCGATGGTTAGTTCTCCTAACAATACTTCTTTCAAGGATCATCTGACTGGTTTTATCAACAATTCTAGTTTTTTAATCCTATAACAGAAAATGAAGTTATACAGATTAGTAATTCACTACACAACAGTTATTCTGTTGGATTTGATAATCTTAATACTAACTTAATGAAAAAAAATTATATTTTATATTGTACAGCCAGTAGTATTTATAATTAATCTCTCTCTTTCTACAGGCTTAGTCCCAGATAAACTAAAAATAGCTAAAATAACCCCTGTATTTAAAAAAAGATGACCCTCATAAATTTCATAATTATAGGCCCATATCTATTCTGCCGTCTATATCAAAGTTGTTAGAAAAATGTATCTATAACCGATTATATTCATTTTGTTTTAATAACAAAATTCTCACGGATTCACAATATGGCTTTAGGAAAAATCACTCTACTACACATGCTTTTAATAGAATTACAAGATAAAGTTTTGTCAGCAATTCATACCAATAAATTTTGCATTGTAATTTTCATGGACCTTTCTAAAGCCTTTGATATTGTTGCTCATAGAATACTTTTGTCAAAATTAGAACACTATGGGATTAGGGGCTTACCACTATCTTGGTTTGAAAGTTATCTTTCTAATAGATCTCAATATGTAGTTTATAATAACAATTCCTCAAATTTTTTCCTATTACACACGGCGTACCACAAGGTTCTATCATAGGTCCTCTACTGTTTACATTAATGATCTCACACATTGTTCTGACAAATTTAATTACATTATGTACGCTGACGATACGACTTTAATTTACACCCAACCTAACAGTCAAAACTTACAAAATAACATCAATACAGAATTAGACAGAGTAACAAAATGGTTCATATCAAATAGATTGTTAATAAATCCTAGTAAAACAAATTACATTACTTTCTTCCATAGGCAGTCAAATTCCACTAATTTTCTTGATAATTTGTATATAAATATAGATGAGGTTCCATTAAATAAGGTTAAAAGTGTTAATTTTCTTGGTGTTAATATTGATTATAATATGCAATGGGACACTCATGTAAATATAGTCACTCAAAAGGTATCTAAATGTATTGGTATATTATACAGATTAAAAGACTCGCTCCCACCTTCAGCATTAATACTACTTTATGATTAATTCATGCTCTCATATTTAAATTATTGTGTTGCTGTTTGGGGTAATTGTAGTCGAACTAAATTAGATAAATTATTTAAATTGCAAAAAAGCCCTTCGCATATGCCTGGGATGTCATTATTGTGCCCATTCTGCCCCTCTGTTTAGAAAATTGAAATCTCTTAATATTTTTGATTTGTACTATTACTCCATTGCCCTCCTTGGCTTCTTTTACTTTCAAAATAAATTACATTTTGATATTTGTCAGATGTTCACTCTTAATTACCAGATACATAATCACAATACCCGTTTTAAGGATTCTTTTCACTTATGGCCAGTAAAAACAAATAAGGTAATGAAATCAGTACGACATAATTTCCTGTGATTTGGAACTCCATTCCCAAAGATATCTCTGAATGCAAGTCAGTTAATTCTTTCAAAAATAGTTGAAGCAGTTTCTTTATCTCAAATATGTATAGTTATTTATCTTTTGTTTATATTTGTGTTTAATGTTGTTTTTTTTTAATTTTTTTTATTAATGTTTTGTTTTGTTTGTTTTGTTTTTGTTATATTTGCTGTACATTATGCTATGAATGCTTTGGGAACTACGCTTGTACAAGACCTTTGGGCTTTATTTATGTAGTTTCCCATTTCATTTTCTAAATATGTTTATGAATTATTTTGTATCTTTTGTATCAATGTAATTTTTTAACCGAGGATGAAATAAATGAGAATTGAAATTGAAATTGAAATTGATTCATTTTTCCATATTACTAGTACTCTGAAGTACTACATGTGATTTGAATACATGGGACAATGCTTTAGTTTTATTTAATTTGTACGGCAAATTGATAAACTTTATAATCACTTTATTCCCTGTAGTAGATAAAGAATATGCAAATTTTGATGAAAGTTATAGGGCCTTAATGAAAACTACTCCACAGTAATTGTCATATGGGGGTAGAAATACGAATGGATTTAAAGACATGGTTGCGTGTTGCCAGTAGGGATTTTTAGATTTGCACGACGAGAACGTGGACTGCTATGTGTGACATCCTTTTAAGGCAATGCGACGTCCTGTTAAGGCAATGGCAGTGCCTTAAAAGGACGTTACATTGCCTTAACAGGATGTCACACGTTCACGTCGTTCAAATCTATCTACCTCGTCAGGGCTCTATACTCTTGTCCTTTGTCCTCTCTTTCTCTTTCTTACTTTCTCTCTCTTTCCCTTTTCCTCCTTTCTCTCTTTCTTTCACTCATTTTCCTCCCCTGGACTTCTCTTTCCCCTCTTTACTTATCTCACCCACACTCCCTCTCATTTCTTTCTCTCCTCTTCTTTTTTTATTTTATTTCTTTCTTTCCTTCTTTCTCTCTTCCCTTTTTCATGCCCTCTCTGGCCTTCCTCTCTTTCTTTCTCTCCTCTGTTACCACTCTCCCCATATCTCTCTCTCTCTCATGCACACACACACACACACCCTCTCTCTCTCTCTCAGGCTGTCGTGTGTGTGTGGAAAGCAACTAGCCCGGATGGAGACGTCTCTTTACAGATTCACCTTCAAGAAACCGGACAACTCGCCACCATTGTTTTCAAAGGAGACTCTATAGTTACATAATACATAGCCTTACACGACATGTGCAACTACTAGAGACTAGCAATAGTGGCATCGTTGAGAACATACAAGTAATAAAGATCTTCCATGGGTTACTGCGATATTCCCATTCAGTTACCCCTGAACTACCACCCCGGACAGCCACAACCTTAAAGGGCAAGTCCACTCCAAAAATAATTTACTTTCAATAGGAGCAGAATAATCAGACAAACCAATCCAAAAAAAATTGAGCAAAATCGGATAACTAATAAGAAAGTTATGCAATTTTTATGATATGAAGAACTTTGAAAATCACAAGACAAATTAGCAACTCACACATGAGTCTCTGACGTCATTGCCTCACTATCCACTAATTGTTTTCTTTATAGTAGTAATATAAATTTGCAATTTTCCCACTAAAATTCTTATTTCCTTACACCAGCATCCAAGTCAGATTGATAGTAATATGTTTTTAAGTGGATGCACTAATATAGGGTTGGTTTTTTCAGTTAAATCATGAAAAATGTGAATTTTGATAAACTATTTATATAAAAATCAATAATTATGAATATACAATATTCAGAAAATAGTATCGATTCTTCAAAGAATGCACGCAATATGATACAAATCATATAACCTGGGCAAAGGCATGTGGGAATCAAGTTTTGGGGCATAAAGAGGGAAATGAATGGGATTAAACTATATAAACCAATTGATAAATAGTGAGGACATGACGTCACAAACTGATAACCAAATTGGCAATTTGTGTAGTGATTTCCATTGTTCCATAGTTTTACATACTTTTTCAAAAATTCATAACTTTCTTATTAGTTATCCGATTTTGCTCAAACTTTTTTTGATCGGTTTGTCTGATTTGTCTGCTTCTATTGATAGTAATTTATTTCTGGAATGGACTTGTACTTTGAGAATTATTCGGGTTACCCGTAGGCAAACTACATAGGGGTATAATTTGTTAGGGGACAGTTGTCCGGGGGATATTGTCCTATTAGGTAGTTCCTCTTGGAGGTAGATGTCCGGGATGAGAGTCCGGGGTGAGAATTTAGGGTGAGAGTCCAGGGGTTTTTTGTTCTAGAGTTGATAAATTTCTCCCTTTGATAATTAATCTTCAATGATCATTGACATCGGTAAATTAGGCAGATTTCGATGGGTCTCCAACATTACTCCGGAGTAGGCATACTTAGTAATATCTGCCCCAAGGAAAGACGCAATACCATCAAAATATTTATGCAAATTGACATTACAATCGGATGAGACGGTACGTATGAGGACAATTACCCCCTAGACAATCACCCCCCGGAAAATCACGCCCCCGGAAAAATTATCCCCCGAGAACAACTACCCTCCGGAAAATTAACCCTAGGAAAATTACCACCCAAGGACAATTACATCCCCCTCCCCTTGAATTACCCACTAATACAGTCCTAGAGGATGATTTCCGGAGGGTAATTATCATCAGAGTGTAGTTGACCTAGGGGGTAATTTTCCCGGGGGTTATTGTCCACGGGGGGAGTGGGGTAATTTTCCTCGGGGGTGGTTGTCCTTGGGGGTAATTTTTAGGGGGTAATTTTCCAGGGGGTAATTGTCCTTGGGGGTAATTGTCCCTCTGGTAATTGGCAGGGTGTGATTGTCCAGGGGGTAATTGTCCTAGAACCGAGTCGGTAACACATGAATGATTTTTAGACCAAAAAATAATGTCTGAATATCAATCCTTCTTCTGAAACAAACAAAGATCGATATCCAGAATAAAAAATCTGCCTTGATGTATAATTTCAATTCCAAAGAACAAATATGGCTAATTTCATAGTTTAACTACCTACACAGACAAAGAGATTCATTCCTTTCATTTTAGATACATTGTTTATGATTATCAAAAATACGTACTGCGTACTTAATACCAATTCGTAAAATCCCCAACAAAGACCACAAAAAATGTTTCGTCATCATCCGGAAATCTATACTCGCCTCTTCCTGTGGACGTGTCTATTCTCTCGTGCATGATTTCCTGTAAGCAGATATGGGGGTTTTAGCATGCAAAAGGAAAAACATTGTATTGAAGTCGTAGCGAGGGTACTTCAACTTTTTGTCGATAGGATACGCAGGCTAAGGCCTGTAATAATTATATAACAGAAACCTGGGACAAATGATGAAATGAAATGAATATTATAATAAAGATGTTCCAATATTCGTCCATAACTCGTTCGTTTCGGGCAAATAAGCCTTTTTAATGATAATGTTGGACAATCGACACATTCCTCTTGTTGTATCTCTTAAATCTTTCTCCAATCTTCATATTTATTGAAATTACATAAGATCGGGTTATAGAATAAAGTATAAAGTAGTTTCTTTATAATGCTTTTGAAAATTCCTTAACACCTTATGATTATCGGGTCGATATTATGAAAAACTGAAAGTGTGAGCACTACGAGACAGCTGCAAATCATCTCCAGTACTTATGTTTTCTTTCAAGGGGGTGCAATATCCCCTTTACGTTTAATTATTATTATTATTACTCTTATTTTATCGTTCTTCCTTACATGTCCACATCAGCATAGCGAATCGTGGATGGATGAAAATAATCGATTTCCCGATTCTAGAGCGGGGATATTTTAATAGCCTTAAACCTTATAGGGGGTTCTGAAGGCCTCATTCTGTTTAAATGAAAGCACGTCCTTCAGCGCTTCACTTGCCACGAGTTTGCTATCCCTCTATGCACACACACACTTTTAAACACAACACTGGTGCAGCCTCGGTATTAAGACCTCAAAATTATCATCCCCCTCTTTTTCTTCCTTTTTAGGTGCTCCCCCAGTGGCGGATCCAGGGGGGGGCCCCTCCCCTAGAAAAAAAAACAGGTAAAAACACCCTTTTTGAAAAAAGAAGTTGGGCCCCTCCTGGCGCCCAAGGGGCCAAAATTTTTTTTTTTGCTCACTACCCCCACTGAGCGAAAAATCGACCGGCACGATTTTCAAATTTTCGCACGAAGTGGGCCCCTTTAGGCCCCTCCCTTGCCGCCGGCTGGATCCGCCCCTGGCTCCCCCTCTCTCTCTCTCTCTCTCTTCAGACCCCGACACTATTCTTATCTATACATTAAATGTGAAACCATTTTTTTTATTATCCGCACATAATATGCTTTCGCTTCTCTTTATTTCCTTTCGCCTGGAAATTCCTAACCACAAACGAGCCCAAAAATATAAATAAATGTTGACCATTACTCTGAAACTGAAACTAATTATAACATAAAAGGCTTATTGAGATATGCAGACCACCATTTGCTGTCTGAAGTTACCATCGATAGCCGAGCTCAAAGGATAAGCCTCATTCCATTCCAGGTTTGTTGCATTTTTTACATTTATACTTTAAAAATGGGGTTTTGAGAGAGCGAGAGAGAGAGAGAGAGAGGCAGACAGACAGACAGATAGAGAGAAGAAGAAGATCGGTTCTTTGATTTTTGTTTCCTTTGACATAATTTTGACTGAGTATATACCTCTTGCTGTATTCATGTGATGATTATATACACTGGGCGTCATGTAGATCCGATTTGACTCAGAAGTTTTTAGTAATTATTCTATTTGGCTGGTTGGTGGTATTATCAATGGTGATGGTGGTGAAGATTGTGATGGTGACAGAAATGGTTATGACCTTCTGCAAGCTTTATTAGTGTTGATGGTGAATTTGATACAAACATAATTGACTTAGGATGTGACTTAGGGTTATTGTTGGAATGGATCGTTATATCATTACAGAGACATACAGACATCTACCGAGAGGACGATCACAAACATGGAAGAATTCTCGCCATTCCGTGCTGTCTTCAACCTGTACGAGACCACTCCTCCAGCGCCTGGGTTCGAGACCTTCCTAGAAGGAGTACAGCACACCTTCGCTTTCGTCGAGAAGGACCCTAGCTTTGTCATCGGTCAGCTTCACAAGAATCTAGATCCTGAAGGTAAACATATCCATTAATCTATTATCAAAAGTTGTATGATTTTTTTACCCAGTAGCTGAACGATGTTTTGGTCTTTTCTCGTTTCTGATTTGGAAAGGAAATGGGTTTGCCTATCCGTTGTAAAGTGACCTGATAAGTGTATTAACCAAGATGCAACACCAGCAGGACGGTCAAGGGGTGCAAAGTTTTACCGGTAAAAAGCTGCATCCTATGCATGGACATGGGCGAACATTGCTCTTACAAACATGAAGGGGGCATTATTGGACGCAAGATATTTTAGGCACCAACTCATTCAATAATTCCTTGACAAGCGAACAAGAAATGGGTCATGCATTTCAAAATGTGATACTTTAATAGGATTTTTTTTTTAAATTCGGTTTTAGAGTAATATTTTCGGGGTTAATTAAAGATCCCAAATTATTTTGGGATCGGGGACATTTGATATTATTTTTTTCATGTTTTCCCCTGTTCTAATCGTTGAGGGGCTCTCCCCCGTTCCGGCCATGTAACTGGATGCAAAAGAAAATGGTCCATATTCATGAAGCCTTTCTAAGCTAGTTGTCTAATTTAGATGACAATTAGGATTCAGCGGTGGATCCAGGATTTTCCAAAGGGCCAAATTCATCGTGTGCGCGAAGCCCACTGTGAGCGCATAAGCGCGAGCCATTCCGGGTGGGGTCCAGGGGCCCGCCTTAGGGCCCCTGGCTGGAGTAAAGGGGACGGAGCCCTCTCTTAGCAACTCAGAACCTTCAATATAGCCGTGTTGAGCGATAGAAACTCTAAACTATCCCTTCCGGATGGGGTCTAGACCCGCCCCCCCCCACTCCGGGGTCGTAGGGACCGCATTCGTGTTCCCAAAATCTCCGGTAAAGGGGTACTTTTTGCGCGACAAAGTCCGGCCCGAGAATTGTTTTAAAAACAAAGGGGTGTATTTGACTTTTCACCCGGAGATTTCTTTAAAAAGGGGGTGTTTTTTCTTTCTCTCTTTGGATTCCTGAGAAATTTAAAAAGGGGGTTATAAAATAATAAAAAGTGGATGTTTTTTCTCTCTCTCTCTCTCTTTGGACTCCTGAAAAATTTTAAAAGGGGGTTATAAAATACTAAAAGGGGGTTGTAAAATATCTTGAATATCATAGATAGGAGGGTACATTAAGCAGTGTTCCAGATTTAGGGGGGTCTCCAAGGCAGGAAAAGCCCGCGAAAAGCCCGCGAAAAGCCCGCAAAAGGGGGGTTCAGAAATGTTGGCAGTCTTGAGATAGGGGGTGCTTTCAAAGGGAGGGAACAAGCATACGCGTACCCTAAATAACACTGATTGGGGGAGGGGGGCGGGGGTCTAGAGGGTGAAACCACCAGTGTCGCAAGGGATTCGATCCGGGTTCCGGGGCCGCCAATCCTATCCGGACTTGGCTCATATACCTAGAATTGCGTGCAATGATGCGTGACCACGGACATGTTGTAGAGATGCGGATCAAATCGGCGGGTAAATATAATATAAATATTCACCCGCCGATTGGTTCCAGCGGAACGATCGCTGTGACACCGGCGCGGCGCCGCGGAGTTATAGCAATTCAGGACCATCAAAATAGCCGTTTTGACTGATATAATCTCAAATCTATCCCTTGACATTTACACTGACCATATTGGTTTATTTCGTCGGAAATAATTCACACTCTCTCCTACGGAAAATTATAAAGAATAAAGGACTTTTATCTTTATGGATGGGGACCAGGGGCCCGCCGTAGGGCCCCTGACGGGACGCAGGAGCAGAGCCTCTGCAGGGGGTCCAAGGGATGGAGCCTCCAGAAGCTATTAAATGCAAATTGCATATATTAATTGTTGCTAGGCAGGACAAACATTATGACTTGTCCTACCTAGCAACAATTAATGTATGAAATTTGCATTCGGACTATTGAAATACAACTATTCGTAACAGGTAAATGACATATTTTTTATCGAGGGACTTAACAAAGATTTGTGCATTAAATTTGATTACATGAAAATTATGTTATAATTGTTCATTTATGCACCGACGTTTTACACAATCTGATTATACAATTGTAAGTTTTATTTTCAAGAGGGCAAGCAAATTGTCGTCATAAAGCACCTTACAAACATTACCAGTGATTGTTTTAAAATCCAGAAAGTGGGGCTTCTCCATGTTCCAAAGATCAGATAAGTGGTTTTTTGCAAGGGTTCATTTTATACCATATGTTTGAACTGGTCTATTCATTTTCATTGTGACGAAGGTCTTTTCAAGTTTGCACACTATGCTAGTTTCCGCGACGGTAGTTTTCAGGCTTTCAAACGGGAACCTTCACCGGAATGGCTTGCAGCTATCGAGGAGGGACATGGCAAATGGGGACATCAGATCAGACACCCAGGTGAGTGTTTTTCTTCCTTACTCTTCCTGCAGTTTTAAATCCTTCATTTTACTGCTCGTCGTCGATCCCTTCCTATCTCTTTTCTCTTCCTCCCAGTCAATCGCTTCGTTTAGTTTCCTCCTTTACCACACCCTTTATCTTCTGTCGTTCTTTTTCCCTTTTATTACCCTCCCTTTCCCTTTTCCCTCCTCCTCTATCGTCTTCACTCCCCTTTCCTCCTCTGGCTCCTCACTCCCAATTCCTTCTCCTCCCTCTCTCTTTCTTCTCCGCCGCCGCCACCTCCTCTTTAATTGTCATCACCTCCCTTTCCTACCACCCCCTATGTTATCATCGCCATGTTACTCCGCCCCCTGTCCTGCTGGTCCCTCTACCCTTATCCTTCGTTCTCACCTTTCTTCGTTTAATCTTCTCCATCCCCAGAAATTACCCAATCCTTCATTCATCCATTCTTCCAACTAACCATTCATTCATCCATTCAGTCATTCTTTCGCGATTTCCTCTCATGGGGTGGAACACCCTTATATCAAACGACGATTTCTATAGGAGTTTATCAAATCATTATTCATTATTATGTCCCTCTACTATTCCGCAGTAAAAGGTGTTTTTCATATACATATGTATATAATTGTTGGCTTTTGTCTTTTATAGGTGGCTTTGAAGAGATAGGCAGCTGGTCTGGTGAGAAGTGGTGCCCGAAGACTCGGGTAGCTGATAACAGCATCTTCCTTCTTTCCCTGTTCAAGGTGAATTGTGTTCAAATTTCTAGTAAAGAATAAATGCAGAGGTCCGTATTCTTCTAATTCAGTCAAGATCACGTTTAACAAAGAAAACTTTAGACCTCAGACTTAAGTTCCTTTGCTCGACCCAATTTTTAACAAAAGTTTTAGCCCAGTGTCGAGTGTAAAGAGATATGGAAACATGTGACAGAGAAAATGATGGAGTGAAGGAAAGGAGGGATAGCCACTTGCATTTCGGGAAATATGACTCTCCCGTCGTGCTCAAATTTAAATGATCATAATCTTGAAGAAAAAAACAAGGGGGAAACTGTTCAGTTTGTCTCTTGATATGTGCATATAATGGAAGTTTCAATGGTACAAACGCACTTTATGAATGTGTCTTCATTACATCTATCATGATAAATATGAACTTGAATGATAAAAGTTTCTATATCAGATTGTATCGCATGGTACAGGTTTTAAATTCAAGTTCGTCTCTATCACAGGATGTACCTGAGGATTTCGAAGAAAACTGGAAGACATTGTCGGGAGCCATAATCTTATCGGAGAGCTTGCCTAAGGGCGTGGTCTTACACCAAGCGGGACTATACCGGAAACTAGGTGGCCCCACCAAATTCAGGTGGATATAATATTCAATCCAAATCTATGAAATGACTTGATGTCTACAGACCAATCCGTAATAATACTTATTATATTACAACATAGCTGATGTGATAATGATGATGGTAGTAGGGGCGATGATTATCATACTTATAATAAAGGGGAGGAATATGTTAATGATTATGGTAAAATGATGCAAACATCCATTGAGTATAAAGCTAGTACTTCTTTTCAAATTTCTTACATGTATTTCATTTGGACCTTCTGATTCATCATCACATTTTCCGTAAAACAGATTGCAAAGTGTATTTACATTAATTTCTGTTTTATATTCCCAGATATATCCTCCGATATGAACTGCTTCCGGTGTCAAGTGATGAATCTGCAGGGGACACTGAGGTCCTCGGTTCTCTCGCCGATATCCGGAAGAAACTATCCGAAGACGGGGTTCCCTTCGTGAACTTGTCGGCTTACAAGATCATTAACGTCTCCAACGAGAAAAGGGAAAGTGCGGTTGTAGAGCCAGAAGGAAAAGAGAGTTCTATCTAGAATATATCAATGAAAATGAAAATATATGTAACGTGAATAGCTATCCTGATTTATTTGTATTAAGAGAGGAGGTTGTTCCTATAATAGAAAGACTATGTTATGGCTTGCGCGTTGATTCAACATAATACAGAGGACATACGCAAAAATGTTAGGAATTATGATCACTTTTATTTTGGCGGAAATATTTTACTTATTGTTGGTTTATCAGTACCCAACCCCTTTAGAATCAATAAGGCTAACCTTAATTTTGCTTCTCAAGAGTATTTTATTCTCCTCTTTTTGACCGTCACTTTTTTCTTTAATTTGCCTCCCTCCCTTAAAAAAAATATATACATGTATATCTTTCCCCGGTCCTAAAAATTGTATAATTTGTGAGTTTTCAACGATTTGTCGACATGTTCCCTACACATTCCACGTAAGATATTCTAACAAGATATTATGTATATTTGAACAGGTCCCTCTACCTCTATTACATTACTGGTATTAGAACTTGAAAAATTTGTGTGGAGGTAATTACTTTGCTCAAAGAGCAGCGGTTCTAGAAGAATGATTTTGGTTTTGACCGGTGGGGATCTTACATTCATTTGTTTACACATGCCAACCTTAGTAGCAAACTACTCTAGAAAAATCAGAGCAGACTGGTGAAAGTTTGAACGAAATCAGACGAAATTTAAGAAAGTTATGATATTTTGAAAGTCGTAATCACTACACGCATTGGCACGGTGTATACTTCAAATCGGCTGAATCAGTAATGTCACTGTGACGTAGTGTTCGAAAACTTTCCTCACTTAATTGTTCTGAAACTAAAATGTTAATATTTCAAAATGCATGACTCAGGGGGGTTCCTTTAGAGGACCGATAATAATATGCTATCCGGCCATAATATATGTCGAGTAGTTCCCCATTGAAGAAAGCGCAGGGGAAAAATAATAACAAATTAACTATACTTTTGTACATGACGAGCCTGAGAGTTGTTCATTAATACGTCACAATCCACTGAACAAATTGACAAATTTGAGATTTGCATAGATTTAGCGATCTCATATTTCAAACATTTATAAGTCTTATTATTGATCCGATATATTTTTCAAACTTTTGCCATTCTGTTTCTCTTATTTCTCTATTTTCATACAATTGAACTCGTGTCAATGGTTGGATTGCCCTTTAAGTAGCGAGATTTTTTTTCTTCTACAACCGCTACTGCTGTGATCGAAACTGGGCCACACGGGGACTTTTGGGATAATACGATTTCACCACACACTAAAGGCACGTTTGCGTGTTGAAATGATGGGCTCCAGGTGATGCTGGAGATTGTCCCCAGTCAGTTTAGTCATGTGGGAAGTGGCGAGGTGGGGGGTGATGGCTAGGGACATGGTAACACTCAAATGAGGCCTACTTATTTGATTTTTTACCAGCATTAGTTTTCAGACCTTTCATGACCAATATTCTTTGGGGGTCAAAAGACTCCCCCTGTAAATAAAGATATTAAGCATTCAAAAAGCCCCATTTGAAAAGGGTTATACTACAAACAAATACCACTCAAACAATCCTGTCATGATGATAGGCTGTGTATTTTTAATTTCACTTTTCGAATTATATTAGATCAATGATTAGAATGCAACTTTATACGTGACGACGTTTGTTCCACAACCTGGAATACATAATACATGTACATGTATAATATAATCAAAACCAACACAAGATTCAATTGTAAGTCACTTTGAATTATTCATTTTTTATTGCCAATGTCAAGTTAATATGATTAAGAGCATGAATGGCATTAGCCGCAATGCATATTACAGTTCCATATACTTGAAGATTACTTGTTTTAAGCCCATGCTGCTTTTGATGAAATTGCAGGACAGTTTACATTCGATTGACAAATTTTTTGAATGAATTCCTCACTATATATCCAATTTAAGGAGATCATTTACCTAAACTGCCGACTTACTTGCCCATGGACAATATGGATACCCATACAATTGCAAATGAATATGAAATTTTAATGTTGCAGATGATTACAATTAAAGTTTTGATATAAACATGTGGGATTATAATGTCTTCATTCTGTACTTATGAAACAAAGAGTTCTTTTCATTATTAAAAAAAAAACTAACTTAAGGCAAGCTTTTGTGAATATATCCGACAAAAGCTAGCAAAAACAGGGAGAGTATGTACAAAGAAATGAGTGGTATCGAATTTCTTGGTTTAGAATCAACAGAAGATTTTGAAAGTTCATCTCTCAAGGGTGACATTAGGACTTACTACTCTTTGCAGCTTTCATTTCTTGTAATATATAATTCCTTTAAAAGTATACAGGGTATGGTGAATGCGGATCTTTGCCACTTTCATATCTCAACATCAATTAGCAAACACCTTGGCAACAACATGATCTTCATACTCATCACAGATTATGTGTGTTACTATGTCAGGCATGCAGCTCTCTCTGGAGAGTCTATCCAAACTGACCAGCTGTTTTACTAATGTTTCAGGGTGAATCATACATTCTTTTTACCTTACATATGCAATGCTCTACTGGAGACCCTGTTGCTTAGAACTATACGCAAGAATCCCACATAGGTATTAAATATAAAACATGTCTTAGGGTCCCCCTCCATAATAAAGGCAACCTGTCTATAGTGGTCACCTCTATTGTCTCCCACTCAAAAGAAACATATTTTGTCAAATCTGTCTAGAAAGGCCAGCTGTCTACAGGCCAGTTTTCTTGTCTCCCTGGGTGGCCTTTGTTTTACCAGCACATTTTTGTCATTCCTTTATAAAAAGACTAAGAAATGAAAATGACGGCCTATATTCATGAAGTCAATTAAACCTGGTTCGACTTATTTTTGGTGCTTGAAGTGTCACCCTTTTCACATTATAAAATTTACTGGTTTTCTGTAACAAGCTGAATATGCAAAGTGAATGGTGCTGTGAATGAAAATGAAAGAATAATAATTTCATATTTTTTTATTCACTGTGAAACAAAATAATAGCAATTTGTACAGGCTTGAGAGGTCGACAACTGGCACCCCATAATCAGTGGACTAAAGGTACCCAAATCTGAACTTGTGTAACAATACTTGAATACTGGACTATATCAAATATTCACACAGCATAAAATGTCTTAAATCTCACAAAATTTATATATTAATTATTACAAATTATATCTTCTTTTAAATATTTCCACAATTGCCACAATGACTGGATATGCACATTCATTTTTCAGAAATATGTCTCCTTTCATAATTTTTTTTAATGACTGAAAGACAAATATATTTGTCAGAAAGCATAGAAGTATTAAGCCAGTACAAAACCAATGATATCCTGCGTAAATTACCAAACGTTGTGTACATATACTTTACATATACCGGTATATTCATATTCATGCTTAAATGCATATTCATACCAAAAAGCAGATTTGGAATATTTCATGTAAAGGAATGGTATATCTTCAAATTTCATTTCAGTGGAATTCTATATAGCTGTTTTGGTAATTTCAGTATGGAATGATGAAATGGATATCCAGAGCATGATACCAAACGAAATTACCCTTTTTCTTTTTAAGAGACCTCATATACACCATACACAGCTCTAACATATTTATATAAAACTTGATGTTACATTTATACATTATTTAACTCATTAAACAAATAAACAATCTTTTGTTCTAGAGAACAGTTCATTAAAATCTTGGTCTATAACATGTTATTTTTAGTCGATATAGAAGTGTCGACCCATTAATAAGAGACAAAATGGTTTGCTTTGTGTGTGACAACCTCAAGACATCCAGGCATAAATGTATTAGTTAATCAGTCATCTGGGAGTCAAATGACATTTTGAATTGAAAGACCATGTACTGTACTTGCTAATTTGGCAGTATTACAAGTCTTTAAAAGCTTTTCCATAATCATAAAACAATATGGATACATACTGACTTTTTCCCACTATTTAAGAGTCAAATACAATACAAGATTTAGTTCCATTAATTTACGACGATTTAAAGAGTGAAATAGAACTGGGCAATGTCTTTGATAAAAATTCATGCAGATATATAACTATTTACATAACAAATTTGAAAGATCAACACTCATCAAAACTTGAAAATCTATAGAGAAAAATAATAGGAACAACTATCTACATAGTTTCAAAGATCACTAAAGAATAGACAAATAATGAAAATTAAAACTGTAAATCAATATTGAAACAAAGTCCATAAATTCCTTAGATTATCAAGAAATATGAACATAAAACAAAGATTTTGGTCTTATGGATATCATAGCAAAATTTGTACATGATGTCATAAGTTTGCATCATCAAAGTTTTCAAATAGTATCACAGGTACATGTATAGGTAAACATTTTTTCTAGTCATTATACTTCATTAGTATTTGTATAATGATACATTATACAGATTTTGAATTGGAACATGCCCCACAAAAAAATGACTGCCACCACCTTAAAAAGGAAAATACTGATTTGGACTTTTGTTTGTATATGTTTTCATACTTACTATATTACAGGACTATTTTTCTTAACCCATTAAATATGAATTGATTTTTATACAACACACATTTCTGTAACATGGTATTCAAAGAGGGACAGATTCTAAGAGGATAATTTTATGACTAATTACTATTAAAGAATAACTTATCTCAGACAATAACATCTTATTTTTGCTGTCACATTTCTCTTTATATGACAGCCTTAGTTCGTTAGGAAAAATGACTTAAATCTTAGTAATGACATTAAGGCATGTGATGTACTTTGTGTTCAGTCCTCATTCATTCTTTCCAGGTTTACCGTGTGCTTGTGTTTACCCTTTGGGTCAACATGTTTTTGATCTTTCGACAATGCCATGGAGGACAAAATACGGATGACTTAATAACCTATAATTTCTGAAAATTGTTTGCATTTTTGTCCCTCCTTCAGACTTGTAATTTGTGCCCTCATGTGGTTGGTCTTCTTCAGGTATTCCTGTAAGTTAACAGCAAGAAAGTATATAGAACAATTAACCATTCAATCAATCCTGATACATCCAAAATACTATGGCAGCCATAACAAAGAATTGCACATCTAAACACAAATGTGATCCGGCAGAACTACGTATTCCTCTTTGTCAATTCCAAGATATTTGAAAGTTAAAGTTTCTCCTTCGTGAAATAGAAAATGTTGTATACAATCTCTTGTTTACTTTTGAACTTTGGTACTTATCCCAAAGTTTTTTATCAGGTAAAAATAAATATGTTATAGTTTATCAACAGAACTACATATGTGTTGGATGTGGTAACGCCGTAACGTTTTATCAGGCAAGACAATGTATGTCATAGAGGTAAGAAAGATTTATCAGGCAAACCTATGTATGTCCTCTAGAAAATGCTAATCTTACAAGAAATATGATGGGACTGTGTGCAATCAAATAGCACGAACCATCATAAATACTGTCTTGTCCTTCATAATACTGTCTAACATAAGTTTTTAAAGGTTTCTGAAATATTGCATGCAAACTTCTTCAAATTAATGTTTTAAATCAACTTTCCTGACACACACGACTTCATGTGACATGTTTATGACCTGAAAATAATGAAAAGGCAAAGAAATATATTCTACCCATATATCTGAAAGTATGTGATTATAATGTCTTTAGTAAATTCCATAATTTTCTTTTTTAAACAGTGAAGGCATTAAATGAAAGCTAATTTTCAACATTTAATTATAATTCTTGTATAAAAATGGAATCATGGCTTACCGTGGCATAGGGGATGCCATTATTTTTCTCCTCAGGGTCTGCATCTTTCCCAGCCCATACATAGCAGGCTTTACCGGTATCTAAGATAAACACATCCTACATAATAGAAATGAAAGCAAGAAACAGATGAGAAAAAAAGGAATTGAGTGAAAGAAAGTTAATGAAAAAAACAGAAACAGAAAGATTTTGAGAGGAAGAAATCAAATGTGTCATATGTTACAACTTCTACACTGTGTACACTAGAATTAGTGGGATGCGAGTTGGTCTAGTGGTATAGGGTGTATGTAGGCTTTAGAAGCCCCCGGCTATATAGGGTTAATACAGGGATTAATGGGTTCCTTAAGGCAATGTGTTAACCCGTCGACTACTGAATCCTTTCATTCCAATAGACTTAATACAGAGATCAACAGGTTCTTAAAGGCAATGTGTTAACCTATTGAATCCTCTCATTCCAATAGATTTAATACAGGGATCAATGGGTTCCTGTAGGCAATGTGTTATCCCATTGAATCCCCTCATTCCCATTGGTTTAACTCTTATCCTGGCATAATGAATACAGTCCAGTGCCACAGGGCTAATCCCCATTGTGCCAATTAAGCCACAAATCCCCCCTGTGCCAAGTTTATTTTGAGATAATGAGATAAACTGATGCGCGTGATGTTACGAACAATAGCTCGTGCGAAGCACTCAGCACAGTACAATGAGCATGAACAATAACGGCTATTACAAATGCGAGCAAACTAGCATAAAGCAGCAAAGGTTCGCTCGCGTGATTTAAGCAGCCAATCGATAGCACGCTCGCGTGTACAAAGCACTATAAAGGTAGCGTGCATGCGGCCTTATGGCAGGATATGAGTTAATACAGAGATCAAGGGGTTTATATAGGCAATGTGTTATCCCATTGACTACTGAATCCTTTCATTCCAATAGACTTAATACAGGGATCAATGGGTTCCTGTAGGCAATGTGTTATCCCATTGACTACTGAATCCTCTCATTCCCATAGACTTAATACAGGGATTAATGGGTTCCTGTAGGCAATGAGTTATCCCATTGCATCCTCTCATTCCCATAGGTTTAATACAGGGATCATCAGGTTCCCGAAGGACATGGATTAACTGCTTTTTCTAGTCCCCTCTCAATGATGAATCAACTTACACTTGAGTCCAGATCTGATTTGCAGATATCGCTTGCCTTTGAGACTTCTGTGAAATCCAAAGCGCCAGATGAATTTGAAAGCCTGCAAAAGAACACACAATATATCTCATTATTATGCTCCCTCGAGCTTGCAACCCAAATACAGTTCTGGTTTGGTGCTCTAACTTTTAAAAATTTTCACCTGGTTCTGTACCAGTTTGGTGACACGATATAACAAAACAAAATTTAGATGCACATCAGTATTTTTGACACAAGTAAATGTCTGTTTCTATAAGATAAGGGTAGTACAGCTCACATTTTTTTAATGCACATAGGTGATTTTTCTTTTCCCCTGAAAATATTGCCTCTTACCAGTCATTTACCAAGGTACATTGATAATTTTACTGCATCCATTTTTAGAGATGGTTTATCACACATAGCTGATGAGCAAGCATTAAGAAGAGCTTAGTTGTGCAGAAATCTAATAGGAGGAGATCAGGCATCAGGAGAAGACATCATCATCATTATTGTATAATGTCCGTTTTTCCCATGCTGTGCGGTTCTCCAAGCAAGCCTTCTGGCCACTTCAGCATCAACCTGGGATGCATGCCCTCATATCTTCTTCTAATGTCTTCTTCCAAATTTTGGGAGGTCTGTTACTGTCAGCTGGCATTCTTATTTATGTCATAAATAAAGATGGGTTGGGGAAAAGATATCTTTGACAGGAAAGATTGATGGAGGAAGAAGCAAAGGAGACTGGGTAGCGCAACAAGCCATGGTGGTAAAGAAGTGTTTGGGAAATATGACAACAGATAAATGTGGAAAGACAAAGTCTGCAATACCTTCAGCGAAGCAGAAGGAAGATAAAGCCCAACTTTACATTCCCTGGACCCAGGTGTATTGGGTACCCGACAATTCTGATGTAAAAATTAGAACAGTGCCCTAAGGAAGCAGTGTAAATACTGATGACGGAATCCTAAGTAAATGAGACCATTTTGCTTGTTTGGAGCCAGAAGGGATTTATCTTGTATACTTTAATATCCTTCTGGCTCTGAACAGACAAGTTTATTAATATTACCTGTAGAGAACCCTTTCAAATGTCTTGCTATCATCCTCCTGCTCATCATCTTCTTCGGCTTCACCATCCACATCATCGTCTGTGAAATATTCCCAGAATTCATGGTTAGGTGAGATTTCACTCTCATCGAGGCTCTCTTTCGTGGCACGTGGCCTCTTGGCGGTCATAGCCTGGAACTCTTGAGCAGACTACAGGGTGCATCAAGAAAAGAGAAAAATCCATGTAGGGGTTAAATGCTTTATCAATTGCAAAAAATGGCATTGATTTTTTTGTAAATTTTATGTTCATAAAAAACACTTTATGCCTAATTTAATGGTTAAAAAGCATCAAGAGTCAAATTCTTAATATTGGAACTTTATTAAAGGTGATATTCATAGAAGAGCCCTAAATATGAAGATATTCATATCTACAGAAAGCTTATAAGCCATACAATGAGCTTGGATGACATTCAAACAATATAACACTTCCGAAAAAGCGAAATTAGGGTGAAAACAATCACCCTCTTCTCTGGGACAAATTTGCCCTATTGTCATCCGAAACGGCCTTTAGCTGTGACGTAGGAAAAGGGAGGCGTGGCTAGTGTGCCACTTCCAGTAATCTAGTAGAACGCATGTATAACATTATAAGGCTGAAAACACAGCTTCAACTTATGTGTTATTTTACTATAAAATAAATTATAATACAACATCGTTTGTAAGTTACTTCTCATTAATATTTCCATCTTGATATTCTAAGAAATGTATTATTTGTGAAATAAACGTTAAAAAATGGGGAAAAGAAGGTGAAACTATGGCTGTGTCCCGGCTTTGTTGTACAGCGAGCCTGCATAATGGGGATTTGGGTGCCGGCGATTTTTACCACCTTGCAGTTTCACTTTGACATATCAGTCGGAGACTTCACCTCTTCCACTATGGAAAAAACAGTTAGTATTGATTTAATCATTATTATGAATAAAATAAAATTCAAACAAATCGAAGAATATTTCATTTAGTCGATCGTATCATGGCTAGATTAGCTGGAAAAATCGAGGCGATTCTGCTGTTGTTACGATTCTGCTGTTGTTACGATTCATCTGCGAGTAGTGCGGCTCTTGGCAGCCGCATTACCTACACGGCTGATCGCTGATTGAATTTAGTATCGCTGGCGGATTTACATTACCTGCGCGCACACCATAACACACGTAAACGTGACTGCACTGCACACCGCACACACACAGTACTATACGCTTGCATTTCAGTCGCGATAGACGAAACCCTTACGAAACCAAACCAAAACAAAACGGCGAGAAATACACTATTTTATGTAATTATAGTTATCGACAAATGAAAATGGAGAAGAAACATTATTCATTGTTATGTCAAAGGAAATTCCACCTCGGAACATGATTCTACTATAGGTAATTTTGTTTTGAAACACAGCTAGGTTGATTTTTCATACTATCTCCGTGTACATACAGCTCAGCTGGCAAGCTAAAGCCGGTGAAAAAGTTGAGTTGTAAACAGTTATTTTACGGATATTGTCACTTTTTCAATGCCAATAATGACATGAATATTGACATTAGGATATGTTTCAGGACGGGAGAGGACAACTGTATGCCAGATATTGACCATTCAGGCAATATTTCAATCGTTTTGAGAGAGTGGAACTAACATCGACTCTATGAACATTTGTGTGTAGATCGCAGTTAGTCTCTATAGCTGCGTGAAGCATATCCCGGCTCTGACGTCACTCACAAAGCCACTTTCCCTTAGGCGATTTCGTAGGTCAGGATAGAGTCAATTTAGTGAAATTTGATTTTCATAAAACACAAAACTGCACACTTTCATGGCATGTTAGCTGCATAAATTGTTTTAATAACTCATTCAATTATAAAATAAACTATTTTTATTTGATTTTATTTCCTATAAGTATCAACTTTAAGAACCACCCAACTTGTTATCAGATGAGGGGGAAACCCTAGCTGGATGGTGGTAGACGGGCACATTTAAATCAGATATACAAGTACATGTACCAGGATGACAGGGATATATTTTTTAAGTTAGCTTTTCTCCTCCCAGGCACAGGTGATACCATAAAGTAATTAATTAATAACAATTATAATAGTAATGAAAACCAGAAACTTTCGCCGAACTGTTTGTGAACTTTTGCAAGTACATGTAGTTACGAATGGCAAAAGCTTCATGCCCAAAAACAATTGAATTACAACTGTCACAACACTGAAGATTTGCAAGCCCCGAAAGCAACTCTTAGTCAAAATTGCCGTCGTTTACATACAAATTCATTACTAAAACTATGAGTGTTCTGTCTGAATTTTTTCACGAGTCGGAGGTTACTTTTTAGTCATATTAAAAATGGTGATTTTAGTCTTTTTAGGAATTTTTTTAGATATTCTTAACTGCAACAGAAATAATATTCCTAATAGTTGTAAAGAAAAAATATTGTAGATGATTTCAATGATGAAAATGATGCAGAAATTTTTATAATTATTATAGGTAATGCAAAGTTTTTGGAAATTTTGAAATTGGATGGAAAAAATTTAGCCCCTATAACACTTCTGCTTTCGAGCAAATTGAATAATTGAATAAATATTTCAAACAGCACCTAATGCCATTTCATGGTAGCTGTGACCATGAAAATCACAGAATACGCAGTTCTGATATGTAACTTTCAAACGGAAATAGCACAACGGTCGATTGTAGTCAACAAACATTGTTTGAAAGCTAAAGTAATATCAGTCTTGAGAGGGCGCTATACAACATAAAGAGTTTAATATTTACAATTTCATCACTTTAGACTCGATTTCAACCGCGACAACAATCATTGCATATTGTAAGATCGCATATGCTTCCAATATGTGCATTTGAACCAAATTAATGACCCCATACCAAAACTTTGTAATACCTTTAAGCTAATATAGGCCTTTAAATATGTTTAATTTGATATGCCTACAGCGAGTATGAGAAATTGTTGTCAGTGGTTATCTCATCGAATTGCGTATCCATGACAAATTACTGACCTATAGCATAATTCATAAATACTTTATGAATGAACTGTATGGACACATGGAGTGGCAATAAAAATATGTTAAAAAGTATTAATAGAAGATGATATGCAACATTTCTCTTCTTCATAGCTTCTCTTGTTGAAATCCTTTGATTCTTTTCCTATCTCTCTATTTTCTGAATTTTTGTATTTGATTTATTCATCCATGTCCAATAATACATATGAATCACCATTTTTAAAATGCCTGAAATGTAGTTTAGACCAATCGTAAAATTAGGAAACTAGAATAATATTAATAATAGGTCCATTTATATAGCACAGCTTCTATATAATTAGTCTACTACACTTAAAGGCAAAGTCCACTCCAAAATTAATTTGCTTTTAATAGATGCAGAAGAACAAGAGGAACAGAGCACACACAAAATTGAGTAAAATCGGATAACTAATAAGGAAGTTATGAATTTTTTTGAAGTATGAAAAACTATGGAACTTGAAAATCACTACAAATATTGCCAATTTGGTTATCAGTTTGTGAGGTCATTGCCTCACTATTTATCAATTGCTTTATATATTTTTATCCCATTCATTTCCCTTTTTATCCCCCAAAACTTGATTTCCCCATGCCTTTGCCCAGGTTATATGATTTTTATCATATCAGGTACATGACATTTCACAACATATTTTATGAACTTTGAAGAATTGATGGTATTTTCTGAATATTGTACATTCATAATCATTGATTTTTATATAAATAGTTTATCAAAATTCAAATTTTTCATGATTTAACTGGAAAAAATTACTTTTTATTAGCTAGTGCATCCACACAAAAACATTTTACTATCGATATAACTTGGATGCTGGTGTGAGGAAATAAGAATTTTAGTGTGAAAATTGCAAATTTATATTATCAATATAAAGAAAACAATTAGTGGATAGTGAGGCAATGACGTCAGAGACTCATGAGTGAGTTGCCAATTTATCTTGTGATTTTCAAAGTTTTTCATATCATAAAAATTTCATAACTTTCTTATTAGTTATCCGATTTTGCTCAATTTTTTTTTGGATTGGTTTGTCTGATTTTTCTGCTTCTATTGAAAGTAGGTCATTTTGGGAGTGGACTTGCCCTTTAATGTTAAGTATCATATTATTACCCTGGCTGTAGATATATAATCTCATGTACATAATGGAAAACTTGTAACTGACCATATGTCTTTTACTTTTGGCTCTTTTACAACATATCTGAATGCATCAATTTCATGGCTTTTTACTCACAGGTACTTCACCTATGTGGAGAATGGCAAATGTAGATTAATGTCTTGCCGAAGGATATTGGAACCATATGATCCACAGTCTGGTTACATATCAACTAGACCGTGACACCTTTAAGATCGAATAGTCTATACAGTTATGACAATCTCTTTCTAAAGGTGCAAGTTTCCCCAAATCCTCACAAAATTTCGGAATCAACCATTGTTTTAACAATTGGCAATGGCTTAAAAGTTTCTGACTTTACACTAGTTGATTGCTCATTTTTATTTGACTTACCTTGAACTTTTCGTCATGTCTACTACCGCTACCAGACCACATGAACATCTTTGTTCCAGCATCCAAGATATAGACATCGTCAGACTTCAAGTTACTCCGACTCATATTTTTCATCTTAAAAAATGTGATAAAAAACAGCTTGTTAAAAAAAAAAACATAGGCAATAGAATCCTGCTCATTTTCTTGACCTACTAAAAACAGCTCAATAAATTTGATTTCATTTGATTTGATTTCAGTTGATTGCATTTGATTTCCTTAATATGATTTTAATTTCATTTGACATTCTATTCAATAGAAATCATTGGTTCTTAAAGATGAATCAAGACTTTTCAAATATTCACAGGGGTGATAGTGAGCACTACAAAAAAATATAAGGTTTTTTTTTTTTCCCCGACCACCGTCCCCTTGTGTAAAAAAAAAAAAAGGATCCAGGGAAAAAAAAATGGCATTTAAGAACATTCCCCCTTTTTGAGTAAGAAAATTGGGGAAAAATAGGGAAAATAAGGGAATAATCTGGAAAATAGGGGTAAAATCGGGAAGAAAAAAAAAAAAAATCTGAAAAAAAAAAAAAATCAGGGAAAAAATCAGGAAAAAAAATTTAAAAAATAAATCGGGTAATTATCAGGCCTGTATTCAATAAAATAGACAAATTCAAATGCAATATGGGCTCCTGCTTATTTCTTTGAGCTACCAAAAAACACAAGAAAAACCCGGCTCATTTCATTTGATATTATTTGATGTCATATTTTTTTTATTCAATAGCTGCCTTCTGCCAGTCATAGACTTGTATATTCAGGCAGATACTGATGACGAGACCTTCAATTCCATGCCTTTGTGTCCGATGATTACTGGGTTCACCTCTAGTCTGCTTTTCCATTCCACATTCACTTTATTATTATTGTCATTATTATCATCATTATGATCCATACCATTATTATTAATAATAATAATAATAATGGTGGCTTCTTATATAGCGCACATGTCCGTCACGTTGTGACGCTCCTGGCACTGCCCCGATTATTACCCTGGCTTTAGCAAGGTGGCCATTACGGCGCTCTAGAATTTCAAGG